>JAOCNB020152980.1:0-10239 GCA_026546465.2 Palythoa caribaeorum | reverse complement strand
TGTTAGTTCACTAAGGCCTACCAACTGACAAAGTTTGAAGGATTTCGATTTTTCAAAGTTGACATTCATATTTGATAATTTCTGGCAGCCGCTCTTAATTTCTATAACTGTTAAGAAACGCGACTCTGCGTTATGACAAAGTTATCGTCCTACACCTCAGCGCAAAATACATCGAGCAAATAAAAAATTTTACGAAATAATGTTGAAATATAGCTCAAACAATAGTTTTCTCACACATATCAAATAATACAATTAATAGGATTCAAGGTTGAATTTTGATTCTTATTTTTGAGAACTATGACATAACATGCGTACGAAGAATGGGACCATCAATCAATTGATCACTTAGTAGCATTTTAAATAACTATAACATACACTCACAACTTGGTTTAGATTAAAATTAACAAAAATACAAACCACTTGAAATAATTATAAGGAAAATCAACGAAGATGCATGCCATTTTATTTGTTTTACTTGGAGCGAATTGCAACTAAATCTAAAATTGAAAAAACAGACAACTTTTCAAATTAAAAAAAAAAATAAAACTAAACAACGTTAGTAAAGGAAGTAATGACTCTTAAAATGTAAAACTGAGGGAAGGACTCAAATAAAAAAAATCACTGAAAACCAATTATCAAGTCTAACTGATCCTTACCTGCTGGAAGTAAGCTGCAAAGCGATGCATGTACTACAAACAAGAACAAAACGCGAGAATGAGGACTACCAAAATACTTATTAATATTTTGCGAAACCAGTAACATATTATTTTATGTCGGTGCAATAAACCATAAATAAAGACAATATCAGTGAAGTGATACGATACGATATAACTCTGCCTGGGGATGGCCCAATGGACCAGTGTTCAGCTGGTCCCAAGCCCAGACAAAGGAGGAGGGCTGGGCGTGGGATCAGCAACCCCGCCCCATAAAACCATGCCGCTACAAAAACGACTACTTCCAAAACCCAGTACAACTCTCATCCCTGTGGCAGAGTAGGAGCCTCAAAACCAGGCAGCATGACACATCACGGCCAACCGAGAAAGGAAGCAAGGATGTCGACTACCTTCCTGTCGCCATGGGAAACAACCATCATTGGTTCGTGGAATATCAGAACCATGTATGAAGGCAGTCGAACAGCACAAATTGCCCGAAAATTCCAGAGATACAAGCTAGCGATTTTATGACTTAGCGAGGTGAGATAGCTGAAAAGTGGTGAGATAAAAATGACCAGTGGAGAAACCATTCTATACAGTGGCCACACAGAAGATAACACTCCACGCACAGCTGGAGTAGCCCTCATGCTCTCAAAGCATGCCCACTCGGCTCTTGTTCGATGGGAGCCACCGGGAACACGTATGCTGAAAGCCTCTTTCAAGACGACAGACAGAATTCAATGCAACTCCTTAAACTGTATACCCCAACCAATGATTGCAAAGATGAAACCAAATAAGAATTCTATGACAAACTACACTCTTCACTGGTTTCCATGAGAGACACTGATATCAATGAACTGATGCGAGACTTAAACGCAAAAATTGGATCAAGCAACACAAGTTATGAACAGATAATGGGCACCCAAGGAATGGGAACAATGAACAACAATGGAGAGCGATTGGCAGACCTGTGTACTTTTCACAACACGGTCATAGGAGGCAGCATCTCCCAACACAAGGGAATACACAAGGCCACCTGGTTAGCACCTGACCATGCAACAACGAACCAGATTGATTATCTATGCATCAACAGACTCTTCCGCACCAGCCACTTGGATGTGAGAGCAAAAGTCAGAGCAGGTGGAGCTACGGACCATCATTTTCTGACTGCCAAATTGCATCTGAAATTGAAGAAACGGAGACAGCCATCTCAACAGCCCAAGAAGTTCAACCATCACTTCTTTAAAGACACAGTTCAACGTGATCTTCTGCAACTGCTTTGAGGTCTTGGAACAAAGACGACCTGCATCAGGAATGGGTGACCATAAAAATTGCAATCACTGACACCTGTGAAGAAGTACTGGGAAAGCAAGAACATACACACAAAGAATGGATGACACCTACCACTCTAGAGAAACTCGATGACAGGAGGAAAAAAAAGGAAGTTCTAAACATCAGCCGTACACAAGCAACAAAAGCAGCTGCACAAATGGTGTATACAAAAGCATCCAAGAAAAGAAGAGGAGCATCCCAGAGGGTAAACGCAAGTACATAGACGTTTTGGCAGAAGGCGCAGCTGACCCATCAGCACAGGGAAATTTGAAGCGGTTGTACGACACAGTAAAGAAGCTTAGTAAAAGATGATGCAAGGTCAACTGCCCCATCAGAGACAAAGAGGGAAATGTTATTTCTGAGAAATACAAAGAAACGGAGAGATGGGCAGATTACTTCAGGAATTTACTGAACAGACCAGCACCCGACGACCCCCCAGACACCCAGCCGGCAGACACAGATCTAGCCATCAGCTGCGAGCCCCCAACAATGGAATAGATCATGAAAGCCATCAAAGTACAGAAAAATGGAAAGGCAGCAGGTCTAGATAATATCCCAGCAGAAAACCTAAGAGCACCAAATGCCAAAATCGCACTCCAGTTCCCCCTCTTCAAGATCTGGACCCATGAAGTGTTCCCAGAGGATTGGAAAGAGGCCCACCTTGTGAAAATCCCAAAGAAAGGAGATCTAAGCAAGTACGAAAATTAACGAAAAATAAGTTTCTTGTCAGTGCCTGGGAAGGTTTTTAATTGTGCGCTTCTAATTTAATGGAGCCGAAACCAATTGTAGAATTGCATACAGTTTAGGTATCTCGCTGATGAACAGTAACTGTTTTGCCATTTATTTTCAGCAGCATATATAGTTTATGTCTGTTCAGATATCAATCTGGAGCGAATGAGAGCAGCAGTGGATGTCAACTTACGTGAAGAACAAGCCAGTTTCCGCCCCAACAGATCATGTGCAGATCAAATTACCACACTAAGAATCATTGTTGAGCAATCAAATGAATGGAACTACTCACTTTGGCAGTTGATGCGACATCATGGAATCCCTCAGAAAATAGTCAGCATTATACAGAAGTCATATGAACATCTGAGATGCAAGGTCATCCACAACGGTTCCCTCAGCCAAGGATTAAAACACAGACTGGAGTACGTCAAGGTTGCCTCTTATCCCAACTCTTGTTTCTGTTTGCAGTGGACTGGATAATGACAACCACAACATATGCCAGGAAGAATGGGATCCAGTGGACTTTTACGAAACAACTAGAAGACCTTGAATATGCCCACGATATTGTCCTACTGTCGCACAACCAGCGCCAGATGCACGAAAAGACATTTTTGCTCAATACACTCATTCCGGAAAGGCCTGAGATACCACAAAGGCAAAACAAACATCTTAAAGATCCACCCCAAGACTTTTGAACCTGTAATGCTCGAAAATGACCCTCTCAGACCACCAATGCATTCACTTACTTGGGCAGCATTGTTGATGAAACAGGAGGCATAGACACCGATTTTACTGCTCGCATTGGCAAAGCAAGGAATGCATTTCGAAACCTAAACATGTGGCGTTCAAATTTCATCTGCAGAAAGACTAAAATCAAAATCTTCAACTCATATGTGAAAGCAGTTCTTCTTTATGGCTCAGAAACTTGGCGAGTGACCAAACACACCATGAAGACCTTGCAAACCTTCATAAATCGTTGCCTCAGGAACATTTTGAAGATCTTTTGGCCAAACACCATTTGAAATGAGGACCTTTGGAGTGTAACCCAACAAAACCCAATCGAAGAAGAAATTAAACAGAGAAGATGGCGATGGATTGGGCACAACCTGAGACGAGGCGATTGAATTCAGCATCAAGAAAAGGCAACAGAAAAAGAGGAAGACCAAGGAACACCTGGAGAAGAGGTCCGAGGCTCAAATGAGAACTCCGGATTGGACTTGGGTACAGCTCCGAAGCACTGCTCAGCACTGGGAGAAGTGGAGGAGGGAGGTCGTTGGCCCATACCTCACTGGAGGCCAAGGGCGTGAGTGAGTGAGATATGATACGATATGTATTATGACATTACGTTGGCTTGAATAAGAACCGAAAAAACTCGCACCACAATAATATTACACAAAAAAATATACAAAAAGATTCTCATGCGAGATGCAAAATCTACTTATTTATAATAACAACCTAAAAAATCTAGCACCAGTATAGGCCAGTAAAATGATAGTAAACATACCTCGACGCACAAACTAGTTCAATTTCTCTTTTCTGAAGATAGAGCAGCGTGTTGGTTAAACACTTAGATAAAAGCTATTTTCCATCGCTCCTCTCACCCGATTCTTCAAAAAGATTTAGAAATAACAAACTTTTTAAAACAACGTCCTTATTATCAGGTTGTACGCCCTATAGAGAAAAAGTAAAAGCGAAAAAAAAACGAATTAACTGCCGGCAGTCTCAACACTCCTTTACATGCTCTATCTCCAATAAAGTATTTTTTACAAAACAAGCAATAACAAAATCTGCAACGACCGGTTTAAATTCGTTTGTTACAATGTTTTGGTAGCCTGAAAACTAAGCAAGTCTGCAAAGACCAACTTCTTTTTGTTACATCGTTTTTTTTCTCTTTGGTATTTTGACAGAGACACCCGAATCAAATTTTACCACTCCTTGACAACTCCGAGTTCTGACCCCGAGCTTGTATTCGGAAGCCGTATAGTGGGAGGGATATTTTTGTCCATATATATACCAACAGGGGGTTTTATGTTCCAGTGGCCTCATATTGGGGACTATAGAGAATAAGTATAGAGAGAGTGAAGGGTTGTACCTGATCATAGGGTAAAAGCGCAAAGCTTTGAGCTCCAAAGAAGTTGTTGTACCAAATGCCAATCAAAGCCAAAATCACTGGAACCTACAGGAACGTAACATTTAACACCTTAAACACCAAACTTTATGGATCTATCGGAAACGGCATTAGGTCTATCATAAACGGTATTAAGGCTATCATAAACGGTACTGGGTCTATCATAAACGGTACTGAGTCTATCATACATGGTAATGCTTCTATCGGAAAACGTATTCAGTCTATCATAAACGGTACTGCGTCTAGAATAAACGGTACAGGGTTATTATAAACGGTATTAGATCATAAACAAAGAAATAAGTGGGGAAACATTTTTTAAAGATCCAAATTGAATAAAAAAAAGCAAGACAAATTGGTTTATGTTTTCGCTAATTCCTCTCTGATAAGCGCCAAATTGCATTGCAGAAAAGCTAAACTTCATAGATCAAAAGCAAGATCTCGGACCCCTCTTCTTTACATTATGGCTGGACCAATTATGGAGTGCTTCTGCAGGGACTTTTTATTTATTTAAACAGCTTTATCTTTGTTTTGCTTACATTATAAACATTCTACAAACAAAACCAGCTCTAACTAACTTTGCCAGTAGCCAATCTCTGTAAATATCGAAAACTTGGCGCATGTCGTGAAAATTCGAATTTTTTTAGTTTATTTTGTCAAAATAACCTCTATTGTGAGCTATTTTCGAAATATACTTCGAAGGATTAACTGCGTTTTATTTTTGAACAAATCAGAAAAAGGTTGAAAAATGAGGTTTTGGAAAAGAGAGAAAATTAGGCAAATTGAGGAAAACGCGCTTATATAATTATTTTAAAGAACTTTTGTTACAAACTAAAACAACTCTTTGGCTTTAACACGAATTTATCAATTTGGGAAGTCTTTGTATTCAAACACATTTTTGACCGTTGTAAATACTTGTTTCAATGGGCAAAAACTACGCCATTTCACCCTTCAAAAAAGCTTACTGGTACATTGAATTTAGATACGGGACTAAAAAATATTTAAATTGGATTAGTTTTATTCCATCATATGAAATTTTCAGTGGGGGCAGTTAAGTCGAGTTCAATTGATAGTCAAACATACCGAGTAATTCGAAAAATATTAAGGCATAATTTGATTATAATTCCTGCAGTTTGAGTTTGCTTTTAAATATGGCTAAAGTTTTTTTCTTCAACTAATATTATCTAAACTGTAATGTATTTATGCTCTTAAAATGTTCGGTTAAACTCAAATATAACTTTTACGGTAATAACCACATAATTTTATGCTCAAGTGTATTTAAATCATGTTCGAAACCTTGCCACTGAAGCAAAATCTTTATACTTACATTCTTCTCCAACGGTGTGGAACGAAAATGATTATCCTAAAAAAATAAGGTGGGAAAGGTTCTATTTGTAGTATTCTCAAATACAATCGCTCTTCTGGGTATTTCAATCACATTAAATTAATGCATTAGTGAATCAAACAGAGGCAATGGAGATGAACTGTAAAACTGAAGAAAATCTATTCGAAAAAGTCAAACATCATACCAGGAAGGGCTTGAAAGCCATGTCAAATAAAGGAACTACGAAAAACGGCAAACGACTGTAATAACAATAAAAACAGTACAAAAAAGAGTTAATTTAGGATACCAATCAACAAGGGTGGTTGAGATAAAAATTTACGTGAAGTAAGAATTGATTACACATGATCAATACTTGAAACTACAAGCTACTAAAAGGGTAAAAAGGTAATAGGGTGGCTTGCTAATTGCAGCTAGAGGCTGAATTGCCAAAGACGCAGCTCAATGAGGTCCGAACGAAGAAGCTAGTATTTTTTAAATACTTGCCATGAAGTGGGCACCCTTCAAAAGTTCTTCAAAATTATCCATTCCTATTACAAAACAAAGTAAATTAAATTTTAGTGAATGTACACATTTTCGCATTTCAAAAACTTTCTTGCCATAAAAACATCCTCAAAAACAGTTATCTAAAGTAAAGCAAAGTGAAGTAAAGCAAAGTGATGCATTTGTATAGCACCTTTTCATGGAGCTCAAAGGCGCTGTACAATGATCATTTGCCCCCAGCGGACCAGAAGCAGTCCGTGTATGCTGTTTCTCATTATACTAAACAGAAAATTGCTGGAATGAACCCAACGTATCCTTACTTATTAATAAAGACAGTGGTAGATGTAAACTTAGTGCGCACTAACACTCATGTTGCGATGAATTTGATGTAAAGTTACCACCCACACACAATAATGTCGATGGACACAATGTAAAGTTACTACTCACTTAAACTGATGGCGATGGACCCAATGTAAAGTTACTATTGTTATTGCTCATCAACACGTAGCGGTATGGATCTACCGTTCCTTCAGCACTCAGTGGAAAAACTGGATCAATTTTCACTGTAGAACTTGCTTATTTTAACCTATTGGTAACTCTCGTTAGCACAACGTAACGTATTGTTCATAATTACCAAACCTCTATCAATGGCAATGGATTCAATCTGCTGTTGGTGTTCACTAATACTGACAAGGATGATCCAAAGTTAATCTTAGTACTAACCAAGATTGATGGCAATGGATAAACCAATTGCTGACCAAAGTGAATAGCGTCCTCCAACCCACTATAGAACAAAAACAGAAGATAAGCCGTTATTTCGAAATATAACAGTCAGAAAAGAGTTTTTGACTTTCTCTTTTATTAGGAAAATAGTGATAAGTATTCGGGCAGCTGTAAAACAGTTTTGCAATGCTTCTTACTTTAGTTCCTTCGCCATATCAAACTGCACCACACCTGACGGTAAGCTTGGCATCAATGGAGTATTAGGTGGTCGGTTCATCTACATCTAGATACTGTATATCTGCGCGACAAGTGTACGTAAGTTTTCGAGCTACCATTTCTTCTTCTGGCTGTGGGTACTAAGAAGCTTTTTCTTTGGGTTGCAGTCACTGGCTTTTCCCCACATTCCTTCGTTGCATTGTTCACATCTCTTGGGAATGACTTTATGTTCGTTGAAAAACTCAATAATATTTTTCAATTTATTTGGGGTTTCCTTTATATAAAGAGTTAAGGCACTGTGTGGCAGCCCGGATATGGTAACATGCTATGGTCCAACATAAACTACCTGTATAACTTACCACAGGCTTAGCTGGGAGCGGCTTATGCAGAAGTCATGGGTAGGGATTCTATTAACTACTGCGATTTCCCTTTCCAACCCTTTCCTGAGCGTCTCATTTTTCTATTGGATTGGTCTTGTGTGGCTAATTTCGATTTTCTTGTTCTAAGGGTTGCATATAAAAACGTGGCAGGAAACCTGATCCCCTCTATGGCAATAGGTTAACCTTCATATACTTAGCTAAAGACATAACGTTCAGTAAAGAATGATTAATGATGTAAATCAATTGAACTCACATCCCAAAACCCGAACATGTTCTCCTTTTTAATTCCAAATTCGGTTACTTTTTCCTACAAGGAATCGAAACATATACATTAAATCATAGGTTAGCTACACCACAAATTAATCAAATCAACTGAAGAAAGCAAACACTAATAGCAACTTATAAAAAACCTCTAATATTTTACCTGATTCGTAGACAGCGCAACAAAATGTTTAGCTACAGCCGATTTCTGCAAATAAAACACTTGTTAATGAACTGGCTACGAACAAATATTTTAGTCAATAAGGTCAGTTCTAAGCAAACTGACTTTTAAAACGTCTGTAAACTGGTACGGAAATAGGTAGTGACACATACAGTATTTCATTGCAACTGCACAACACAGAATTCGTACACTTTTAGTCAAAGAAAATTCCAGGACTTTTCCAGGACTTTCAAGAACCAAATTAACAAAATTCAAAGACATCAAAAACTAAAAAAAACCGGGGTGGCTGTGGGCCAGTCTCTCAATGAACAAAAACACAGACGGACGCAAACGAGCAAGAAGCGATGAGAACAATTTTTTGCGATATTTCCACATGAACATGTTCCCAGATTTTTGGTTCAACAACAGAAAGATGAAGAGTTAGTTATTTTATTTAAAAAAACTGCCTGAGAAATAAGCTCATTTTCCAGGACTTTCCAAGAAAAAGAAATTTTCTAAACCCTTTGCCCACTTTGAGTTGATATTTGACACAAATATTATTTATGATCTAAACTTTAATTTGGCTCCCCAACATTTACTGTTAGTTGGAAATAAAGCAACTCTTCCGGTTGTCATTTTGACTTGGAGTTTTAATTTTTCAATTTCGACCAAATTTTGAACAAAACATTTAAAAGTCCTTTAATTACACTGTTTAGGGAGCTAAACTGTAATAAATGAAAGAAACATATTTTCACTTTAGGCATTTTAATAAAAAAAACGACCTTTTGAATTGCAACACTTAATTTGCATAATTTTTGCCAAAAAAATGCAGGATGACGTCACACAACTAACATTAAACGATGTCTTATTTTAAATAATATCTATAATATATATCCGACTACAGTTACGGAAAGTTTCATGAACAGAGCTAACAACGTCTTTTTTCTAAGTTGAAAATTTGGGGGGCTTCCCTCCCCACACGTTAAAGGGTTAATCGAACCTGATAGAACTGATGCACTTTTTAAAAACAACAGCATTGTGTCTTAAACAAATACACTTCCTTGCGAAAATTAAATAATCATCTCTTAAGCAATTTATTATTCAAGTAACGAAAAATTTAGTTAGAAATTGAAGTGAAAAATTGCTTCGCTGTAATGACTTTACACATCTTTTTTAAGGCGGACATGTTTCAAGTCACATTGATTACAACACGAAATCAGATATCTCGCTTAATTGCGTAATAATAAATATAAACCAAGTTAATAGTGCGGGGACAGAGAGCTAAGAAAAGAATGAGCTTTAGATGACAATAGGAACAACAATCTTCTGTATACGAATCAAACGCTCTACCACTGAGCCAAACTCAGTTTTGTTTCTATAAAAGTCCTTCAAGAAGAGGTTATAAGTACCGAGTCATTACACAACTGTGTAGAGTATAAGTTAACACTTAATCTGTTGTGCCAACCAGTTGCTTTACAAAACAAAAAGATTAATACTGTAATGAGCAAACACTGAAGAAACATTGTGTTACGGAACACCTCTTTCTGTTCTGAACCATAAGGTCAGTGTAAACCAAAAACACCACAAGCGACACTCGTTACAGGAGTACTTGTGCCTTGGTAGGCTGTTACTCCTTATTTCCGTTCACCGCTGGCAAACAAAATGACTTAGTTTGGTGCATCACGGGGGTACGAAAAACCCTCAAAAAGCCCCTCTCTTGGGGAAAAACTACGGGGAAACGTACGCTCCAGCCCAGGACTAACGCCCTCTATGCAATGCACCGATCCCCTGGAGCAGGGATTTACACTTTTCTCTTTTTCTTAAATCACAACCTG
>JAOCNB020152940.1:0-10241 GCA_026546465.2 Palythoa caribaeorum | reverse complement strand
CTTAACACTACAGAAACCGGAGATAAGCACCGGCTCCAATGGGCCACTTAGGCTCGTAAAAGGATTTAGCTAGCTAGCATAAAATTATGACAGAAGATTTTGTGAGGCAATAAAAATGTTTCCAAAAATAGTGAGCGATGGCTACAAAATTCCTTTTTTAAGCTTCTTTACATACTGGTTTCTTATAACCCTTGTTTTGACACTAAAGATAACAAGGTGTGAGAAAAATGTCTTTTGAAAAATCTTTGAAGGCCGGATTAAAGCATTCCATAATGGACAACATCAAAGAATGCAGTGGCAAGACATGCGTTTTACTCAATTCTTAACTTACACTAACGATGAAAATATAAAAACTGTGTATATATTTCTATATATTTTGGACCGTAGTTCTTCTCAGATCTAAAATGCCTTTTCATTTCACATGGTTTGGCCATGTTCTCTCCTACAGGTTTGTTTTTTGTCAAATCGTAGTCTTGTTAACTTGTCTGTAAACGGATATGATACATTCCATTTCGGTCACTTGTTAGCACGCAAATGTTGCATGAACAGATTGGTTTGAGTTTGTGAATGTTCAGAGTTGGGATTGAGTTACAGTTTTTGAGTGTGAATGAATACCATTGAATTCTTTTCCTCGCTAGCACTGTCAAGTCTTACTCTTAATCCTGTTTATCAGGACGAAACAGCTGTCTGCGACTGCAAATTCAGGCTTTATCCGTGCTCCTGATCATATTGGTTCACGGACAAGTTTTCTCGCAGTAATCAGCCTTTTATTTATCAGTGATGATGGGCCACGAAACTAAAATGATTATTTTTTGGTTGCAGGTTCCATGAAACTATATTGCTTACTCAGACCCGTAGCAAGGAAAAAGATTTAACCGAGGCAGTACGAATATCAGTTTGGCATTGCGCGCACAGAAGGCGCGCGCAATTTCTTGGGAGGTCCGGGGGCATGCTCCCTTGAAAAATTTTTGAAATTTTCGTCCTTAGAATTATCGCAAAATAGACCTAATTTATAAGATCAGTACAAATATTCCAGATTTAAAAGACAATTTTTACCCAAGCAACTCGGCTATGAATGTGAATCACGTAGATCTCTGTGGTAGCAATTCAAATTTCTTGGTAGAGTTGAAATTGTCTTACTATAAAAAGCCAGAGTCCAAACTAAAGACAATTACATTTTTCTTTTAAAAAAGCAGAAAAGAAAACCACACGATGATCACTTCCTGCTTCTATGAAAAAATATATGATTGACGCTGCATTGATTTAGAAACTTCTCAATCTTGAGCACAGAAACGTTCGCTTTTAGATATATGACCGGCTGTCGACAGATAACCTCGCAATGATGGCGGTAAAATTCATGAAAACGAGGTGGCTTTGTCGTTGAAATCCGTTGCATATCTCGTGGTCGTTGAAATCCGTTGCATGTCTTGTAACAACATGATATTCTCAGCTCAGATAACCGTTGAAACTGTTTTATGTAAACTGGCACAATATTTCTGTTTTCTAAAAAACTTTTACTTTCAAAATTTTTATCGATGCAAGTGTCTCGATTCGCCTCAAGCTGGCTACGGGCCTGTTAACTGTTGCAGAGCCATAACATTTTTGCGAATTTTTTTTAGTTCCCCCAGATGAAATCAATGAAGGCTTTCCGAGCTACTTGCGCTTCCACGCCGAATAAAAACAACGTCAACACGCTTTCCACAAAAGTTTTTTTTTCGAAATACTTTGAGTTGTGCGGTGGTCCTTCCAACCGAATGATGGCCAACGATGGCCGCATGCCGCATCATGGAATCCGAGAGGGTGGTGTTAATAATGCATAATAAGTACTAGTGTTTGTTTACAAATTTTAAAAGGTTCCGACCAAAAAAATTTAAGTGTAAATGGTAATCCCTTAAGGACTAGTGCCGGTATTGATAATATAACGGAAGTCTGATGAATGAATTTGAGACAATAAAATTGCTTTTCCAGAATTTTTAATAGCTTAAAGCCGGTTACAGACGAGCAAGTTTTCACAAGGTAATTTCTATTCGTTCGTTTGTGGGGAAAAAAATTGTAAGTCTTTCGATTCCTCGTACAGTCCATTTTTTTAACAACTGTCATGCTAGTTTTTGAACAAGGAGATTTGTCCAAGAAAAATTTGTTAAAAAATTGTTCGTCTAGAAGATGTCTCGTATTTTAACTGAGAAAATCCACTTTGAACAACAAAACTTAATTAAAAGGAAATGTATGTAGTAATATGTATGTACTAATAAGAATCGAAAGTGCACATTTATCTGAATACCAGTCAAAGATTTTGTCAATTGGAGTGTTTTCATTGATAGAAATCTTGATCGTTTGAGTTATCTTTTCTGTTTTATCCTCCAAAGATGATATTCAACTCTGTAAGCCGAGCCATTTTCTATAAATGTAGCACATACTTAATATACATCCACTCCGAGTTGACTATAATTGTTCGTAATTAGCGAGGCAGCTTAAAGACATGATGTTTGTTCGGAAAATATTTTCATTGCCATCATTTCGAAACCAGCAACATCGACAAAAAGGAGAATGCAGCATTAGAAAGAATACTTGGACCAGCTGTTAAGATTTATTCAATAGACCAATAAGTTTCAGAGCTTGATTTTATTTTGAATGAGTTAAGACCCCAATTAGGAGCTGTTGATAAACACTTACAACCTCGCAAGAGACGCAGCAGAACTTATGCGGGAATATGTGTTTATTCTCCTTGTGTACACAGTGTACACGACCTTTGTAATTTTTTTTTCTTACCGACGAAGTTTTAAGTGCGTTTGGTCATCACCTTAGCACATGACTACGTCATAGTCATACAGGTTTTGTGTTTGTCTTTCTAACGTAGCCAAAGCGGTCCGGTTTTAGAAAATATATATGTAAAATGCGCCTTGTAAGAAGTTAGGTTACAGTATACACGGAGGCAGACAAAGAATATTCTTGTTTTGACTGCGTGACAACCTAGATTGTTATATACATGGTAAATATGGAATGTGCTAAAATCAGGTGTGGACTCTGGTCTACCGTCTAGACTGTGGACTGGACCCTGGATGAGAAGATTGACTTATTTAGTTGATTTTTAAATTGCATTTCTTGTATAACCGATGAAATGAAAGAAAGATGCGGACTTCCCTTTTTCAAAAAGCACCTACGTCCATTCGTAGAACGGACATTCCGTTTGGGAATTTTAAAATCAGTAATGTCATATATCTCGCCTCTGAACCACGAAATCATTTTTCTTTCTGAGCCGAGTCAGTGTATGGTCCATATTGAGACTTGATATCATTCAAGGTTTTAATGCATGCAATAAGTGGTTACATAACTAAAGATTTTAGCGTCTGTCGTATTATCAAAATATTCAGGCTTTTTCTTAAATTGAAATTAGAATCCATCAACCAGCCACTTGAACTTTATATGTCTCAAATGAAAAAAATGAACTCTTACTGGTGTATAAAACATGATGATTAGAGTCAAGATGCATCGACATACGACAACAGTCTGTACCGACTAGCACCCTGGCCATGAATCTTATTACCTTCTGTTTAGATATCAGTGTAAACCGCTATTCTACAAACGCTAAATTATACAGGCTGACAAACTTCAAGTCTTTGGTTGCTGTTCACGGAAAGCAAAAGAGAAGAATTCTAGTTTAAGAATGGTTGGATCCATAAAATCACACTTACCAAATTCGGTTGAAGTTCAAGCGAACGCTGATGTCCAAGAGAGAGTGAGGTTTGTACAATTTTCTATAAAGCTTTATATCTGGGACAAGCAGCACGTTTAATTATCAACTGATAAACAACCACGCTAAACGATTGTCATTGGCAGGCTTAAGAAAGACTAACACAATGGGCTTCAGCTGTTTCTTAAGTAAATAGGCCGATTAGCAGAGCGAGGTGCCAAAGGGACCACAATGCCAATGGGCTTTATTGGACAAAAACACTTGACTTGTCAAAGGCAGCGTCTTTCTCAGTAAAGAGAAGAATGTAAAACAAGGTATTATTGACGAGTAAGTTAAACACAAAATTCGGTCCTATGTGTGTCTTTTTTTTATGTGTAAATACGATACTTTTTGTATTTTCCAATATCGTCATTAATTTCGACACCCCCGGGCGCATTTTCACGGCATTGTCTAGAACATGTCTACAGCTTGCTGTGCGACTGAGACAAAATCGCAAGGAAGATTGGTTTTTTCAAAAACTTTTGCTGGAAAATTTATCAATGCTCGATGATACATCATAATAAGAAAAAAAATAAGAATACGATTCCGTGCAGTAGGATTAAAGACGGCTATCCTATTAAATTTGAAGGCAATAACATAAGTTAATCTCGCGATACCCTTACAGCTTTTTATTGATATTGACTGTAAATTAGCCATTGTCTGTAAGAATATAATCTATCCTGGCATTTACTTTGTTATTGATCCTGATAGAACGACGAAAACTAAAATCTTAAACGTTTGTCTTTAATGGTCTGCTTATTCGGGAGTCATGCACCCCCTACAAAGATCTCTTGACAGGTTTTCAAAAGTAAGGATATTAAAGAAAAGTTTAAATATGAGAGCTTTTAAGCAGCCGCTAGACCTGCCTGCCCGCAGAGCACGAAGGCCAGTGCTCGGCTTTTCAAAACAGATCTTTGATTGCAACCCAACGACCCAATGGCCGAGTAACAGACCATCCATTTTGCTTGCCTTGAAGAGAAGAAATCGGATTTTTATTCATTCTGACCTTTGAACCAGTTGATTTATATAAACTATAAACTATAAAGTGACCATTCATTTTATTTGTCTTGAAGAGTAGAAATGATTGGTGTCATTCATTCTAACTTTTGAACCAGTTGATGAAACCCTATAAGGTGACCATTCATTTTGTTTGTCTTGAAGAGTAGAAATGATTGTTGGTGTTTGTTCTTTAAAAAAAAATATTTCAGTTCAAAAGTTGAGAAACTTCATCTGGTTTAGCAAATTTTGCAGCAAGTTGGAAGAAGTTCAAACAATACTTTATTATTGGAAGTTAGTAGATCATGAACATTATAAAAATACAAAGATCTCAAGGGCCCTCAATCCACTGTGTTAAAAAATCATTGTGCCTATGTTTTTGTAATATTATTTAAAATAATAAAAAATGTCATACCTAAAAGCAAATATGTTCTAATTGCTGACTTCAGTACCCTATAGTTTAATTTGACTTTCCCAAAAAAGTGTATCACTGAAAAAATTAATGATTTTAAATGCAGACTTGTTAAAAACATAGCAGCAACTTTAGGCTATGGGCCATAAAAGATTACAAGCATCCAATATTTAAACCTGAGATTCACTAACCATATGGACAAGGCTAAACCCAGCTCAAGAATAAACAAATCCAAGACCTTTTGAAGACTTTAAACTAGCAAACTTTAAAACAAGTTTTCACAAAATATTTTAAAATTTTAACTTCATTAATGAAACTTTGTATCAGATGTTAACCACAAAGGCATCAAAAGTTATGTGACTGAGTGTAATAAAAGTCTAAAAACACTACCAGTTGACATAAGAAACACTCTTTTCAAGTAAGTAAATATTAGCTTCAAAATTAATCTATGCAAAACTCAACATTCATTGAAATTTGATGCTTTTAAGACCTTTGCTAAAAATTTTGACTAATAATTTAAGTCCTTTTTAAGACCTTAAAATTGTGCAGAAGAATAAAAGAGTTTTTAAGACTTTTTAAGGACCTGTGGAAGCCATACAGAAATAAAAATATAATGCAAAAGAAAAGACTAACAGAAAGTTATACCGGGTAACAAAAAATGTGACCCAGGTTGTTAGACTCCAATATCGGATTCTTATATGCTAAAAAATCTGCTATATGGGAATGATATTGTAGCTGAAGCTTAAAAGAAATTATGACCTCAGACAATATACATCCAACCAGTTCTGACACCAATTTAAACCCCGTGTCCACTTCTCTAATATTTATGTAAACATGCCAAAGTTGAAGGATTCGAAATTATTCTCATTGTTATTGAGTATTTGAGGGGTAGTATATTTTGTCAGCTCTTATCACAAAGATCAAATTTTTACTGAATCAAATATTACAAAACTCTTAAGCATTGCGAGTGCTGGTCGAGGTCGGACAAAGCTATGACGTGACCAAAATAATATTGTCTACTTTTATTCAATAGAATGCCAGAGTGCAATATATGACAACATAGTTTGCCATTTAAAACTACTTCCATGTACGTTATTTTTATTTCACACTATCAAACAAAGTTAACTTGAGTTAAGATTGTTATCAACTGGTATATAGCTGCAAAGAAAGTATGAATTTAACTGAGAGAGTTTGATCTGCCGTAACGACGCCGGTTTAAACAATAAATAACAATAATTTTCACACATATTTATATCACTTACAAGGAACAGTTCTCTTGTAGAGGTTTTCTCGAATTGTCTGCTGTAAGTCATTGTCCACAGATCCTTTATCGAACTGCGTAGTTAGAAACTGGCGAATGTCTTTTGTAATCCCAGAATCTGTTTCGAATGAAATGAGAATTTCATTTATTAAAATATCGTATTGTCTACTGTTATCATATTATCAAAGTCATTCGATTTATTCGAGTCAAACTTAAGCTAAACGTGGGCAAATACAAGTTATAACAGATTGACAGCACTTAAAAATGTACACCAACAACAATTTCGTGAAAATAGTTGTAGATATATTCACCTAACACATAATAAATTCAGATTTAAGAAAAATAAGCCAAGCGATTTGTAATGTAAACACAAAGTTTTCGAAACTTCAGGCCCGATAAAATAGACAACCGTCTGCAAAGGTTGTCAGTTGACGTGAAAGTCGGAAGCAAAATTTAACGCCAACTTCGCCAGAACATAAAGGAAAGAAAATTAATACTTCGATAAGTTTTCTGTCTAGAGAATATGATGTTTTTATAATGCAAATAGGGTTACAAAACTTAATTTACAAACCTTGTTTAACTGTTCTAAACGTGATAATTTCGCCCGCTTTCTTGACGAAGTCTATCACATCGCTTTGAGTATACCCTGCGACAGGTTCGTTGTCGATCTCAAGAACGATATCGTCTACATGCAGCTTTCCCTTTTTAACTTTAATTTTTTCCTGCAAAACCTCTCCGATGTAAATAAATTCGCCGTATTCAGCCCCTCCTTCTAAATGTACGTTAAAAGCTCCATTACTAGCGCGGCTCACTGCCGTTTCCTTTACTCGATTTGACCAGTGCTTCGTTTTTCGGGGTAACGAGTTCCGTTTTGGCAAAAAATTTGCCATACTCTTTTGAATAATCCTATTCTCCTACTGTTAGAATACAATATGGAAACACAAGAAGCTAAAAATTCCAAAAAGAACAACAAAATAAACCAAATTTTGTATGATCCAACACCAAATCAACTGATCCGTAACTATCCGAACTGAACAACGCCAAAACTACGCATGCGTGACAGGAATTCGAAGCAGCTTTCATACGTTGGGAGAATATTGAAGTTCATCAATGCCATTAATTTTTCTCCAACCTGCTCTGCAGGGTAAAACACAGATAGAAAGCTACAAAACTCTGTAAATATGTATAAATTAACAGCGAAATCTGTATATATTTTAACAATATGATGATTTTGAATAAAAACCCTGTAAATCAAAGTTAAAAGATTCAAAGATTTGTAGATTCTTATTTGAGCAAGTTTAAGTTGATTAAGTAGGCATAAAGATAATGTACTCAAGATTGCAGCGAAAAAGTTTACCATACAAATTTGAAATCTTTCTGAAAAAGCAATAAGCAATGTCAAAAGCCATCAAGCGATAGATAAAAATTAAAAAAAACACGTGTCACATAGTAAAATAACTGCCTGATGTAATGTTTGAAAAATGTAACATAACTATGCAGTATTTTCACCAAACTGTGTCAGTCTTAATCGCTTTATTGTGCAACTAACTTTGTCTCGCTCACCCCCGCTTCGTAGAAACAAAGATTTGGGCGCCTGCATGATTTTAAAAAAGTATAAATTTGGCTTGAGGGTGTAAAAAATACGCATTTACAATGAGAATAACATGCTATTCTACCCACGTAATTAGTTTTCCAAAAAATAGTTTTTTGCGTCGGCGACAAAACCTTACTGAATAACTATTGTACGACTACGGGTATGAAATGTTCTTTCGTCAAAAAAGAATAAGAGATTAGATTTCAATAAGCTCGAACAGACTTTTTCTTCTTTTAATTCATGCTTTTGCTGCTGGCCTTCTCAACTTGGTAAACAAACACAAAAAATATTAAATACACATTTCGGCTAGGAACTAATTAAATATAACATCTTTTTATATCATGTTATATTTGTTTCTAACGGAAACAAAAAACTGGTTTTTATTCTCAAAATTTATTTTAAATTGCAATGGATTTGAACAGGCCAACTCTTCGTTTTCATGACGTCATAGATCTAAAAAATTGGAATCAAAAAGCAATATCTAATCCTATCAACTGTATTATTTGATATTTTTTAGAAAACTAGGGTTTGACCAACATTTCCATATTTTTTTCATAAAAATTTTGATTTGCTCGATGATTTTTTTCGCCGAGTTATAAAACGCTATGTCACTCATTGTCACAACGCTAAGTCACGTTTCTTAAAAGTCATAGAAATCACTATATTTGCGACAAATTTTAGTTTAGTTTGTTACCAATTGACGTTAAGCGGGACGGAATCGATTTTCCGACGGCCTTTTAGATAATAAAAAAGAGGTAACCGATTGGAATTTTGCCAAAAATAAAGTGCGGATTGGGATTCAAAGCGTTATTCTAGCGGATTCATGGACCTCTAAGATGAGATGGTCCGCCTTAGGAAGGCCCGCGCAGGTTGTAAAAATATGAAAAAAAAAAATGAAAATCTGCAGATTCTGACCTGACAATAGTATAGTCTATATATGAAAACTTTAATATGTGAAGTTTGTCTTTGTTTCGGCCAAAATATTGCACAACCAATAATTCCGTAACTGAAGTCTGATAAATGAGATTGATTGTTTATGTTAACTGAATGACGTCAGCAGCCTAAATTATGCATAGAAAGTTATGCAAATTATCGTGTTTTTATGATTATTTTATGATTATTTTATTATTATTTTATCATTTGATCCAGGTCAATGTCCCATTCCTTCTGAATCATCAACGCGTTGTTTCAATAAAAATGTTTGGAGCAGGGTTAATTATTACAAACATTACTTATTTGTGTTCATCTTTAAAAGTCAAGCAAGCAAAACGTATCGACATTTTTTATAAACCCAAAGGCGTACATTGATCACGAACCCCCATTCTCCCCAAAGGCCGAAGCACGTTCTTGTACGCTCGTGAAAGTGTCGAAAATTGTGTAGACTTCCTTAGTCAGTTAGTGTTCATTTTATTTGTTCTAGCCTTGATAACACATCTAGTTACAATAAGATGATCGTGTAAAATTATCCGGTTCTTTTAAACTAAGTCAACGGGTTAGTACTATTTTAGGAATTTGTTTAAACATGCAGGAAGTAAACAATTAAATATTTACCACAGAAGCAATAACCCAAGATAACGGGACATGATGATATCATGATGACGTCATGATGACGCATTTACTGAAGAATCCAAAATAGTTACCAAATGAAAGAAAATCGAGCTTTTGGCCTTTGTTTATATTACTTTGTAATTTGAATATATCTTTAAAAATTGAGTTTTGATCCAAGATAACGACAAAAAAGATTGTTTTCCTTTTTAGTAAAGGAAGATTTGTAGTTGGCTCCAATGAATCACCCTTTCTCTCAGAGACTGAATAGGGTCGCGTTTCGAAAAAAATAAATTTTCTAGTCCCTTTTGATTCAGAAAAACAGATGTAATAATAAGTAGCGATCTTGAAATTATAAGAAGAAATTTTCTTGTTAAACTTGAAATAATATGGTTAGTTGAAAACATTGCATTACCCGCCATTGGATTTAATTTATGATAGCTTGGTTTTTTCTTCGAGTAACGACGTCATTGACGCGGCCCTATTACAAATGGCGCTGCTCAATGAGGTCAGGCTGAAGCAGTTGTGCAGCCGGTTAAGGCCGTGTTACACGAGTCAAGTAAGCCTGCACTACTCGACGGTCTGCGGTGTTCCTCTGAGAGTGGAAATGAGGCGCATGTTTCTAGCTTTAAGGCCGTGTTACACGAGTCAACTTGCAACGACGATTTTTCGCGCAACACCGTATCGTGGAAAATCGATCCTC
>JAOCNB020152889.1:0-10242 GCA_026546465.2 Palythoa caribaeorum | reverse complement strand
ATTTTTAGATTATTACATCGTGCAAATTTTTAATCTTTTATAAATGTAAATTTTTAATTTTTAGAATTATTATCATTTATTGTAATGTCTAAGATATTTCGGCGTTATTTGGTTTTAAGTCTTATGACAATAAAGTACATCTATCTATCTAACATTACCATGGTGAAAGATACTACTAATTCATAATTCTATATCAGGTTTGCCTATGATGGTTTAAAAAGGCAGCGATTAACTACACCTATGATGAAAGATGATCAAGGTAACCTGATGGCTTGTTCATGGGAGGAGGCCCTTGTGGCTGTTGCGACTCAAATGCGTAGCCTGTCAGGAGATCAAATAGCTGCTGTTGCTGGGGGGATGAGTGATGCAGAGGCGCTTGTAGCTCTCAAGGACTTGTTGAATAGATGTGGAAGTGAGGGATTGTACACTGAAGAGGGGTTCCCAACTGATGGCTCGTCAGGGTAAGAACTGTGGAGTATCAATAGCCACAGCACTTCACTTTGATAAAAATTTCCTAGTATTAAATATTATACATAAGATAGCATTTTTTCAACTCCAAACTTTTTAAATTATCAGAGTCTTCTCTAGTATTAAGTTTCATATTTTTGCCAAATTATGTTTAGATGCTTATCATTACATTGTAGTTGTAAGTTTATTTATGTGCTCCCAAATGTAGTTTTTTATTTTTCTATTTGAAGGTAAAGTCTCTTACATTATGGCAACTTCCCTAAACTAACAGTAGTTTTGTGTTTAATGTAGGAGTGACTTTAGATCGAGTTACATCATGAACACAACCATTGCAGGGATTGAGGTAAGATTTTTTCTCGTAGTTATCATCATCATCATAACCATCACCACCACCACCATCATCATCATCACCACCACCACCATCATCATCATCATCATAACCGTCACCACCATCATCATTATCATCATCATCCTCATCATAACCATCACCACCATCATCATCATCAACATCACCACCTCTACCACCACCATCATCATCATCATCATTTTCAATAAGATTTGAAGACCAGAAATGATTGTTTTCCTTGACCTGGAACAGCACTAAAGCACGGACTTTTGTCTTCGATTTTTTTAATAGAAAAACTTTGGTAAAACAAAAGTCTGCAATCTCAGAAAACCATTAGTACAGTACTTGCCGATGGTTGACACTGATACTAGTTCCTCTTTCTGCTTGCCGAACTGCAGCCCTTTAATTAGAGCAAGTTTTGCGATTGCGTTGTTTTGGTAGTCATTCCCGAATGGAACTCAAGATAATTCAACCATAACGTCTTTCCCACCTAAAATTCGTAATTTCAAGCCATCTGGACATACTGGCAAATTACGGCGGCTGTTAGATATTTTAGAAGTAAAATGTTGCTTAAATTGTCTTAGTAGGTGCTGGAGACCATCCACAGAACGGCCAGAGAAACAACTTCATTCATGATCCGCCATGGGTCGATACATAAACTTTTGGCTTCCAAATCAGTAAGAATTCACCTCTCTGGTTTCGTTCAGAAGATTGCCTCTACCTACCATTCTAGCTTGATGATGCCAGTTAGGGGGTTCTGTTTTGGCAAATAGCTTAAAACGCACTTATCAACACAGTATACTTACGGGAGTTTAGCTTTCGTGTCTTTCAGCTAAACAGATTGTGCCAACAGTGGATAACCTCACAAAAAAGCTTGAGCCGTTAATGTTATTGTAACATCAGCAATCTTCATGAAAGACAAAAGTTCATTGTCTTTTTACTGTTTTACTAACTGCAAAACAAGAACTCAAAACTCCATCTTCAAAGAGTATTTTCGACCTAGTTATGGTTTTCCAATAAAAGAGAAAACTCCCTCACCTAAAATATTTTAGCTGAGCTCACTTGGCAACTATATCCATGCAGCAACCACTGTTGTTCTTACGTAGGGGAGCAAGCAGAGTACCTTTTCTTTGACTTGTATTTGCTGAAATTTGGAGCTAATTTACCTAATAGCAATCTTTAATATTTCCAGGAAGCTGATGTCTTGTTGATTGTGGGAGCAAACCCCAGGTTTGAAGCACCACTGGTCAATGCCCGTATCAGGAAGAGGTTAGTTTCATAATTTATGGGTGTTTATATTCCACTATAACGAACAAATTCATTAATGCTATACAGCTGTGATGTTTAAATTTAGCAAAGTTCTTTCGACCATAGAGTCCTCTTAGTGTTCTGAATTGTAGTGTAGCGATCAGTTGGTATATATTCTAAAATTGCCCCAGTGCGGATTCAAGCATGGTACATGGTGTTGAATAAAACAAACCCAAGTCACATTTTTTCGTGTCAAATTAACACTATAGATCCCATAGGTATATGGGTGTGAACATTACAGTGTTACGTTATGGCCCTGCGAATGGCGCAGGGAGTTTATGAGTGTTTATGTTCATCTCCTTGAGATGGGAGGGGAACCAGAATAAATAAAACGGTTACAATTTCAGAAAAGAGTGTGCGGTCTGTTACCTGCTAGTTTGTTATGTACAACTACTTGAAATAATGTAACTTAAATAATGTAACTGAATGCTCAACAACACACGTGCAATTTGAATTAACAGTTGGATACACAATGACCTTGAGGTGGCTGTTGTTGGAAGCAAGGTTGATTTGACATACACCTACGAGGTAAACCTTGAAGTAAACACTATATAATAGACTATAATATATGGGTAGATTTCCGAACATATAAAGTGTCCAAAACAAGTAGGAATTGTTCAGACGCATTTTGTTGTCATGTTTTTCAGCTTTTGTTTTCCCGATGTCCTTCAAAGTGATAATAATAGAAATAAAGTTTATGTTCTTAGGCATAAATATGTTTTGGGCCCTTCTCAGAACTGATTTTAACCCTTGCCTGCGGCTCAGTCTAAAATAAATCTGACATGTTTTTGACTGTGAACATTTTCACTGTACTGATATATTGTTTTGTTATGTATTTTGAGGACAGTTTTTCTTATGGACAAACTCAAAATATGGCTATCACAAGGTTGATGCTTAAAATATTTGTTCTTGTTTTACGCTTACAGTATGTCAAAGTGTTAATGTATAGTGAACCTTCACCAGCATTACGCTAGTATTTTTACCTGCATGGTGTGATAAGGAATTAGATTATTGTTGTTCTATTTTATTCGTTGCTCTTCTGGCCTCTGCCCTGAACTTGGCAGAGCTGTTGTGGCTAAGCCTTATCAATCCAGAGGACCAACCTGCTCGTACAAGAGCCTCAACAAAAAGAAGCAAAACCGATGGGTGCGTTTTACCATATCAGTTGCAAACAATAGTCGCAACACAAAGGGTCACTGTGTGGTCATGTTTACAATCACAACTTTCATGCACAGAATACTGTAACAGGAAATAAACCATCATCGCTTCAACATACTTTCCCATTGGTTTGCACTGTTCACATTTTAACCCACTTTTAACTGGCTTTTTGTTTCTCATGTGACACGGACTAACATCTTAATCACTTTGCAGCATTTGGGAGAATCTGCTGATGTTCTTGTGGACATTGCATCTGGCAAACATCCATTTTCGAAGGTAGGTATTTTTTTAGAAAAATGTAAAAGAAAAACACACCCTCGGTCGATATAAACATAAATAACATCTTTTTTCTAGGTGCTGGCAGATGCCAAAAAGCCAGTGCTTCTGGTTGGTAATTCAGTCCTTCAGGAACAAGATGGAGTGGCTCTGTATGGTCTGATATCAGAAATTGCTGAAAAACTGAAATCAAAGAAGTCTGTTGATCCAGACTGGAGGGTTCTCAATGTCTTGCAAAGGGTAACATAAACTTTTCAATCTTAATTATATAGCAGGTCAGTAAACTCTATAGTACTGACCAAACTATTATATTTTTACTGTCTAATTAATCATGAATTGGATCAGTTTCTACGAATACTTTCACGGGACATTTATTTGAAGTATTTAATTTCAATCACTTTTAAGCAAGCATCGAATTGACCAATCAACGTAAAGTTCTCTGCAAGAGGTCGCGTGCGCGCCTATCACCAAAGCGAGCTGCAGTTGACAGAAAATGGCGGAGTTTTCTGACTTTTCTAGCATCGATTTACTCTCTGTTTCGATAATTTTGAGGCGTAGTAAACAATACTTTAAACAACAGATTTACTGTGATAGAAGACCAAGTTTTGAGTGAAAGAAACATATCTTCAACAGGAATACTTCAAAGAGCTCCAAAACTTGGTTGAATGTAGCAAAGCGAAGTGGCAAAGCTATAAAAATTATGGCAAATAAATAAGAGCACTACTTGCTTGTCCAATTTTGCTGTCCTTGGAATTTTTCTCAACCAATTATTTCCAAATTGGACTGCATGTAGTCCTATTACTAATACTAATTGTAAGTGTAACTTTGACCAGGAGAGTCGGAGCTCAGCATAGATATCTGATCTCAGAAAAGATTTGAGTTGATTTCATTTGCCATATAGGTGGCAAGTCAAGTTGCAGCCTTGGATGTTGGCTACAAGCCGGGTGTCCAGAACATGACGGAGAAACCCAAACTGCTTTTCCTATTGGGTGCTGTGAGTACAACAACTCCACGATTGGCTTGGTTCCCCAAAACCCTATTAACCTAATCGTGGATTAAGACAAAATTCATAGAGTAGTCATTTCATTTAAGTAAAGCTTTGTGATGCTTACGATATACTGTTCCGATTTACCAATAAAACATTAATGTCAACCCAAACGGTCCAGCTTAAAGCAAACTATAGAAGGAACATGGATTGTAAAAGTAACCCTTGGTTAGCACTAATTAGGGTTTTGAGGAATGTGGCCCAGGAAGAATGCATTTTTACTGTGGTGATCTCTTGAGCGACCGCCAAGGGGAATCAGTGTATTGCTTTGTGACCACGTGTGTTAAGTTTGAGTTTTAGTTTTCCCACTAAAATAGGTGAATCTTTTCTGACGTCATTGTTTACATCCGGCTTCATTAGCATACAACTTTAGGTAAAGAAAGAACCAGAATAAAAGGGAATTGAGTTTAAAACCTGAGAAAGGCAAATAAATTGTGGTTAGCGTCCAAAATTTGGGTGGCAAAACCGTTAATGAGTTTTTACGTTCTTTGTAAGATTTCCAATATTTAAAACCGCATCACGAAAACAGTATGTAACATACGGGTTTCATTTTTTCAGAAGGGGCTTATTTTGGAAAGCTGTTTTAATATTCAGTAGTTCTCAATTTGTATCTCAGTTAGAAAGTAAAGCACGTATGCTAATGAAGCACGCAATGTAAACAAAGATTCACCTATAAAAAGCCTCTGTTCTCATTCGTTCCAGTGTCTGCATGTGATATTATCAACCACCAAAGAACGTTCAACTTACGACTGTTCTGCAACTGTGCAGTGCATTAAATGGATTCTTCCCTAAATGATACAACTTTTTAGTGTTTGCTTCTTGTCATATAATTTTATCATAAAATTGTCTAGAACAACTCCGTGAGTGTTATGTAGACGTTTGTAGGGGATACGAGCCCCACTGGCCCAAAGCCCAACCCCAACCAGGAGGACGAGAGGCTTTTCATTGTCCGACCTTTCGCCATAGATCAATATCTGACTTAACCAGACCTACTGGGGGTCTAAAGTCCTCTGCAGTCTCACTGATAAGAGCTTTAAGGTACTAAAGGCCGCTCCAGCTTCACGTAAGTTGACACATGGTTCCCACTATTCCTGGAATTCCTGAAAAACTCCTGGAATTTTGAAATTTTCGTCCAGGCCCCTGGAAAACTCCTTGAAAAACAGATAATTTCCCTGTACGCCTGGAAAACTCCTAGTTTTTTAAACAAACCAAAACCTGCAGAAGCATCTGACTCACCATTGTACTTTTTGCATTTTATCAATTTAGAATCAATTTCAGGACTTTTTTTCTGGGGATTTTGGTCATTTTAGTCCCAATTTACTGTACTTCAGCTGGAAAGCTGAAGAACCGTACGATTGTTTTAGAACCGTACGATTGTTTTCTACCCTGGAAAACTCCTGGAATTTTGTTATTATTAGTCAGTGAGCACCATGGTTGACAGCTCAGAAGAAACAAACAGATAATGATGTTTAATATCGTTTGCTGTTTCAGGATGGTGATAAAATCAAACGAGAAAATCTGCCAAAGGATTGCTTGGTAGTTTATCAGGGTAAGAGAACCTAATCATTTTATGAAGAAGTAGTATAAAAAATAGTTTGTCATTTTAACCCTTTCAGATGCAGGCAAATTATCAACTTCTAACTTCTCCTTACATAACGCAAACAAAGTAATATAACTGGTAATAAGAAATAAGGAATTGATTATGTGAAATAATCTGTGGAAGTTGAAAAGCCAAATTCTCCCAAACTGCTTGTATAGAGCGAATGGAGCTCAGTTGGGAGAATTAACCAACACGTCATTTGTCGTGCTTAGGGTTAAAGGGTTAAAGTGGATGTCTAACTTACAAATAGGAATACTTCCTATTTGTAAGAATTGCACAATCTTTATGTGCAGATCAGTGTCCCATATTAAATATGCTTTGCTCTTTATTTCATTCTGCTTAGGTCATCATGGAGACACAGGGGCTGCAATGGCGGACGTTATCTTTCCTGGTGCAGCATACACTGAGAAAACAGCAACGTATGTTAATACCGAAGGACGAGCACAGCAAACAAGGTGACTAACTTTATCCAGCAAGCTCAAGTAGATGATGAATGGATTGAGTTTATCTATATCGATCCGCATCACTCTGTGTTTGTGTGTGCATTCAGACTTTCCTTGCAGCGTGTGTCCTTCGCCTTGTTATCTCTTTACCATTGCGTCTTTATGTCAGTCTGTGTTTGTGTGTGCATGTAGACTTTCCTTTTCGATGAATCCTTATTATTATCCTTTTGCTGTTGTGTCTGTGTGACAGTCTGTCTTGAGGTGAGCATTCACACTTTTCTTTCTGCTGGTATCTTTCTTGTTTTTGTTTTACTGTCGTGTTTGTGTGTGTACATGTTTGTGCGCTTTTTTAAGTTACAATTGTTACTCTCTACCATAACATTATACTTTTATTTGTACCCCAGACGTGCCGTAACGCCGCCAGTTTACGCCCGCGATGACTGGAAGATTATCAGAGCTCTTTCAGAGGTATTAATTAATGTTCCAGTTTGCCAGGACTCTGTTAAAATGTCTTGATACTCACTTGCTATTTAAAATATAAAACATGTTCTCCGTGCCTTCATAACCTGGTGAAAACTGAGGCAAACATTTGGAAGAGTTTGAGATCAGATCAGTGAAAACGTGAGACTGAGTCTCAGATTGTAACCTGCTCGAAAATTCTCACAAACACAGAGAACATATTTTATTTCTTTTATAAAATTGTTATTTTCCGAATTAACAAAGAGAAAGACAAAAGACATTATTTTTTCCTTCATAGCGCTATGAAAGCACACTTGTCGACCAATCAGAGTGCGTGTATTATCGGAATTATTTTTGCTATCGAACGAAGCGAGATATTCTTACCGATGTTGCATGACTCTTGAACGTCTGTTGTTAGCAGTCGATTTCAGAATTTTGATGTGGACGGATCGTTCGGTTTGTCGTTCCGTCAGGACAGTTGCTTTGTATTACATGAAGTAGTACAGTTATGGCATGACCCCAGTCCCCAAAAAATTTCTTAGTTCCGTCTCAATTAAATATTTGTCTCGAGCAGACATTTTGGATGTTCGCCGTGAATAATGCCAAAAATATTTGCTTGCTTAAGAAATCTAATGATCTATTAATTTTTGGCCAATGACAGTGCACACTTTACGTTAGAAACTTAAGGTTGCGTTATAATAAGTTACATTTCCTGAGTTATGTGAAGCCACTCTAACAACAAAAGCGAGTGTAGGTTTAAGATCATTAATAGTACATTTCTACATGAGGTTACTAGATATGCTAAAAAAGCTCGACATTATTACGTTTACCTGTGGTAACCACTTGTATAAATCTTGTTACATAACATGTGCTTTTCTCCATCTTCATTTACAGATTGCAGACAAAACTCTTCCTTATGATAACTTGAATGAAATCAGGCAGCGACTTAATGAAGTGGCACCACACCTTACTCGCTATGGCGATGTGGAACAAGCGAATTTCTTCACCTTAGCTCTGGGTTTGGTTCAGGTAAGTGTTAAAAAGTGTCATTTCGATTGTGCTTTATTTTTCTGTTGCTGCAAATTACGGTTACCTTTGGCCAACTCTCCACATGCTTACATTAAAGTAAAACGTTCATTGCCTAAAAGTTATAAGATATAGTATTAAAAAACCACAAACGTCGTCGATCGACTTGATCATCTTGAGGTTTGAAGTACAGAAAAGTCTTCAGCAACCAACCAGAGTCCATCTTAAAAGATCACATCAAACCTGAAGATGTTCAAGTTGACCGAGAGCATTTTTTAAAAATTCCATTGCCTTTTGTTTACAACGTTTTTGAACGTACTTGTGTTAAATAAATATAATTATGTGTACATTGTTAAAAAATAACGTAAATTTATATGATTAATAAAAATATTAATAATAAATGTAATAGTAATAATAATAATAATTTATAACAATAATAAACACGAACACCACAACATATGGCGAACACTTTTGTTTGAGCAATATTTACATGTACTTCCTATTACTTTTATAATTTTGATGTATTCGATAATTGAGAGAAAAAGTGAAGCAATATTTAACATATAAAACACTTTTCAACTTAGAAAATTGTGCGACAAATTGAATGTGTATTGTCTGTTGCAAATGAATTTGATTAAAAAATTTTGGAGTAGATCCTAATACATATATAATAATAGTGGTAATTGAACTGAGCGGTCTCGTGCAGTTCTTTGTCAGGTGACAAGTATGATTTCAGACCAAAATTGCATAACGCGAAGTTCAATTACCAATTAATCATATCCATTTTGAAATCACTTCGTAGGTGCCAAACGTAATTCTTTTTTATTGTCTTTGTGGTCTCTCTTTTGCAATTTACAACATTCTCAAAAGGTTTTTGAGAAGTGTCATTGGGCGTCAGTGTTTTCCTGGATTTTGATCGGCTGTTGTAGTCTTTTCTGCACTGTCATTGGTGGGTCAAAATAGTACGATTACAAAAAAATCATGAAATCATGTTGTTGATAACCAAGCAGGATTCGTCAGTGATTTCAAAGTGAACATAGTTTAAAGAACGGTATCGTAGCACCTTTTTTCGTTTTCAGGACTATAGTATTCTAGTAGCGTTCGTTTTTTTGTTTCACCAAAATTAATCCACCACCAAATGTCTTTTCTAAACAGTAATTTTAAGATTGTCGTGTTTATCTAACTACTAAAAGTTTGCTTTTTATCGCCGTTTTTATTTAGGGTGCCAAACGAAGTTCACTTGGTAAGACTGCCTTGAAGCCAAGTATTTTGGAACTGAAAGACTTTTACATGACAGACTCGATAAGCCGTGCATCACAAACCATGGCTAAGTGTGTTTCCTCTGTACAGACGATGAAGTGAGATAGCTATCAACACCAACCACAAGAGCAACTTACAGCCTGGTTGGACTTTTTTCGTGGCGACATTTTCCTGGAAACTTCGCCAATTACACCATGTTTGTGTATTTGCTGTTCCTTGACAAGATATAGCAGTGATAAAAGCAAATTTAGATTATTGGCTATAAAAGAACGTTCCTGGATTTCAAACAAATTGTTAAACCTTTTTTCCATTTCGTTTTGCCTAATATAATTATGTGTAATTATTTTAAAATGCAGGAATGTGTTTCGGCAGTCAGAACTTTACAATTTCTATAATGAAATTCCTGACGTAATCGGCTTTTGACCATTCTTTGGTAAGCGCAGTTGCACAACTAAATAGGTGTATATGAACGCAACTCAGTTTGTAATTTGAAAGTTTTAAAAATATACCATCGAGTGATAATACCTAATTTGTCTATAAATATGGAAAACAAGTTTGAAAAAATAAAAAATTAAGTAGACTATTGAACACGTGGTGTTGCTGTTTACTGAATAGACTTTTTTCATGATGACGTCACATTAGGGTCGTCGTGCACCAAAATGAGGCTTGTTGGTGCGGATACGTAAAGGCCCTGTTACACTGTGCAATTTTCTCAGCAACTAAAAAATTGCACACTGTGTTTTCTCACATTTTTTTTGGTTCGCGCAACGTTGCATGAAGTAGAACTCGGGTCTACTTTTCGCAACGCATTGCAGCAACTTTCAACGCCATTGCACAGTGTATCACCCCTCAG
>JAOCNB020152813.1:0-10242 GCA_026546465.2 Palythoa caribaeorum | reverse complement strand
ACTTTCAGTACAATGTCGATCTCAGATCGCAAACATAAGGATCTATAATTTACGGCATCAGCAAAACACAGAAAATGTAGGTCAATAAGGTTCTTTGTATTCTTACTTACAAGTACTGCAGTGATGTGAGCTCCTGAAATGTTCCGTTTGGTATCGATGCGATTTTGTTATTATGAAGCGATCTGTTCATCAAAAATGAATGAAATAGTTAGGAGTGAAATACGTAAAAATTGTAAAATGCCTCATAAAGCAATGGGATTATTCTTGAAAAGACCTTCCAAACTTCAACTACCATATTCTCCTTTATTTTTTCGGGACTTAAATTTCGCGAAAATATTCTCGGCACATTTAGCAGGTCCTTAATTTCGCGATCGCGGAGAAAAATTGTGTTTGCAGAGAACTTAATTTCGCGAAACTTACGATTAGTGACTTTATTTTTTCTTTTTTACAAAAATTGTACGTTAATCAACAATGGAAAAAAAAACAATATGCTATCCCTTAGCGGCATCTGTATTCCTTTAATAATTTGTGTTACACTAGTAAAAAAAATATCTTCTTGTTCTCCCGACTCATTATCGAGTATCGAGAGTATCGTTACATGCCCCTTCTAGGAGATATCAATAGAGCCTTTTATTAATCTCTTTAAATGGATCCTCAGGGGGAAGTCTAAACGATTCATTTAATAGTAGGGTGTAGTCAGCCTTTCCCCACCCTTTAGCGATGTGGCGCCTACCCATATCATTGCTGAGATGGTTGTACAGGTCCACCAACCATGAAGCATGGAGAGGTTTCAGGGCTGTAAGTCTTAAGTGGACATTCACCTCACCAGTAGCATCACCTGGGTTTATCTGTTTCTGTACCTCTTCGGAGTACCATGTGGTAACTTTGTCTTTCATAAAGCGCTTCGTCTCACCGTTAACAGTCAAATCCAATTGCCGAAAAATGTGAGTCATCTTAGCGGGTACAGACACAACCACAATATTTGGAGATGCATATGCCAGCTTTGACAAGACCTTCTCCGATTTTTGTCCCTCAAACACATCCCAGATCAGCAGCGCTTTCTGTGGTAGTGGCAGCTTAACATCCTTCTTAACATTCGTCTGAATGAATAGCTCGATGACTTTGTCGATCATGTAGGGAAAGTGTTCCCGCTTCATTTGAGTAGTGCTTTTCATTTTATGAAACTGCAATCCAATTTGGAAACTTGATGCCCACTGGCTGACTTCTCGAAGTTTCCCTTGGTATATGATCTTCATTGACGGACACTCCCCCACCACGAAACAACAAATGTAATGTTTATGTTCCCTTTATCGATTAACTCTTTGATAGAGACTAAAGAAGAGTTCTTCGAGGCCATTGTCATGCTTCCTAGTGAGATGTATGAAAAAGGGATTTGGTCTGCGTTTAGCACCAACTCGGGTGGGATATTGTACTTGGTGATCGCATGGCTGAACTCTGTAAGAAAACTTTTCTTCCACTCTTCAAACCCCTTGCGAGGTACTTGGGAACGGGTTGTTGTTCCAGCTTGGCGGGTGAAATTACAACGTCTATAAATGCACTTCACCCAGGTAGGTTTGGGCTCAAATCCTTTCAATCCACTGATGTTGTTGCTGTTTACAAGTGCCAGTGCAGTAGCTTATCCACGCAGGAATTTACAACACAGCCTGTGCTACGAATACTCTTTAGAAGAGAGGCTAGCTTGCTATTCAGTTGAAGAATGCTTGGTGGACGACCATGTGTATTATGCGGGATAGCGACGATATCTGCCTCTGTATCCCTCTTTTGCCTCCTTTCTTTCAATCGTTTCTCGTACGCTTGCTTGAAAGTCCTGACTATACTTTTCTTTAGGGGCGCTAGTTCTTTCTTGAAGTGATAGATAGCTTTTGAATTTACATTCTCACTAGTATATTTGCAATCTTGGCACGAATCTCAGCGGAGAAGTGTGTGTATTTTCCACGCTTTCTGGATGATGATGCAGTACAAGACTCGGGTGTAAAAATATCCGCAACACTTCATACAACAGCATTGTATTCTACGTCTCCAAGTGAAGTGCTCTCTTTACATGACTAACGGGCTGGAGCTTATTGCTCACTCTTTATATTCTCAGATTGTTCTGGTATTTGTCGCCTCTGGATCGTAAAGCCACAGCCAAATAACGACATTGCATAAAGCAATGGTACTTGATCGTTGTGGCTTAACCAGATAACTGAAAATATATAAGGAAACTTGATATCCTATTGTGTTTCGTGGTTTTACGCGTCTAAACTAAAACATATTACCCATTGTGATATATAGCCCACCAGTAGGTAATACGTTAGCCTCGTTCTCAGTCTTTTGTCTCCGTCTGTTCTGAAATATCCACACTCAATTAAGCACTCGAAACTTGGCTGTATATCCTTCTTTATTCCCAACAATGATCCACGTTCGTTCACACCGTACATACATTCCAATTAGCAACAATATTCGGGTGCGCTATGGAATTTCCGGTAAGCGCGGTTATCGCCGAGCTTGTCAGGGAGCACATAGAAACACTGGCTCTTGAGACCTCACCAGTAAAACTGCGCTGGTGACGCAGATACGTGCATTCCAAAGCCTACATCAAGACCAACGAGCTTAAAGCGTTCCACACACACCTCAACTCCGTTGAGCCAAACATCCAATTTACTGTCGAGCGCCCGTCCTTCAACAGTGGCAAGTCATCAATACCATTCTTAGACACCTACCTTACGGTCCCACTCAAAAGTTACTGTCAACCGAAATTAAAATTGTATAGGAAAGCCAAGCACACAGGCAAATATCTCCAATTTGACTCGCACCATCCTGCTAATCACAAGCGATACGTGGTTACTACTTTGATGAGACACGCGGAGGTGATATCGTCTAACCCTGTTCTCTGTGCTAAAAAAATTGCACATACGCGAAGCTTTGAAAATGAATGACTATAACGATAACTTTATAAACCAAGCGTTTGAAAGCAGGGATAAATCAAAAGAACCGCGCAAAGAAGAGCATACAGACAAAAATGGAACTGTGATTTTATCATACATACAGGGTGTTTATGAGAGAATAAAAAGATCACTCAACACACATAATTTACAAACTGCAGCCTTCAAGCCTCACCAAACCTTGGCGTCAATATACCGCAAACCAAAAGACTGGCCGTCCTAATAAAAAGTTCCGGGAATAATCTACAAAGTGAAGTGCACTTTCACCTACGTCGGGAAAAGCAAACTGAGCTGGCACTCACGATCCACAGAGCACAACCAAGCGCAAGCGGCCAGCAAGGAATCGGCAATACGATTCCATGCCGTGACCACCACTCACGACATACACCGCCGCCATGCACAAAGTTTCGAAAGCAATAAACACAATTTTATTGGACGATTATTTCTGGAGTCTTTTTATTCGAGCATCGATAAAAACTCAGTGAACGGGCGCAGGGATTTTCCCAAGTGCATCTGCCTCTACTTAAAAAACTTAGAACAGTAAACGATAACCACAATTTTATTAGCATTGTTTTGTATGTATACATTTAAAACGGTTGGCTAAGCATGACCACTGTTACTGTTATTTTTGCCCTTTGTTGTACATGTTCCCTACAGTTTTATAATTTACATGCGAACCAGTAAATTTTGCCGAGCCTCATTGTTCTTAATTTTTTTGGCGATTTCAGCCTCATTTTCTTCCTAATTTGTCCTTATTTCTGTCAGCGGTTTTTATTGAAGAAAAAACACAATAAAACAAGGTATTGGCAAATGAAACGTCTTGCGCCACACATGTATTGTTTTACCCATTTTAAATCACTTTCGTAATTTTAATCCATACACTTGAGAAAGGCAGCAGTGCAAGCTGCCAAAAATTTGTGGAAAATATATTTTTTAATACAGATCAATTTATACATTATACTTTTAAAATATACAATAACTGTCATTGAAATGACTGGCACTACAATAATATTATTCACCTGTATTGAGGTAAGAATAGCTGAAACATCATATGTCGGGCTCCATCTATTTTGTAGGATATCCAGGCATATTCCACCATCAGCATATACTGCAGAAACGGGCAAACAAACTTTGGTAAAAAATTATCATTTATTGCCAGTGATATATATAGAGACCTTAAGAAGTCAGGATGGTGATGCAGACAACGATGTGAAAGAACAAAGGTAAATACAATGACAGCACACTGGAATGCACGGGAGGATGAAAAGCTGAGTCAACTTTGGTGGAACAGAATATCACACAAATGTTCAACACTCGGCTGAGCTGGGGATCGAACCTGAGACCTTGCGGCTAGAAGGCAGAGATCTTACCACAGTGCCAACCATGCCGCCATTTAATTGTCACTAAAAACAGAACATGAAAAGACCTGTTTTGGAGTTCTTGGGACAACAAACAATTTTTTCTGATTACTGTTTATTCTTTGTTTCATACTACTGAACAACATACATTGAAACCTCAGTTTGTTTACAACTGTAACTCAAAAACCAGAAGAAAGAGACTTTTCCTGTGACATAGTTTCATCCATTTTTTAACCACTTGCTATATTTTCCATGTATGTTGATCCAACAGTCAGTTTTTATTAGAAGTCAACAAGTGGTTATCCAATTTGCAACTCCAGAACTTCTACCTAGCAACTTTATTGTTCAACCATTTCATTTTCCGTTCAGTGAAATTGCATGATTGAATGCTCAAGTGAAATCTGCTATATCCAGGGCTTGAACTCTCTAATTTTGAGGGCATGGCCAACTTGGCCTTAACATTTTTGGCAAAGATAGGGCACCAGGAAATTTTTTTTGTCAAGGGCACCAAAGCCATAACAATAACTTTTGAGGAGCACAAGGTAAGGTTATTATTGGTAGCTGAAAGTATTTTAATTAACATTGTTTGATGATTAATTGCTTTCTTGTGACTATCAGTTGGGCAAATGCCAACATAAATTAAGAAACTTAACCCTTCGGCTCCTGAACCGGCCAAAACCGGCCGCTCAGAGATGGCTCAAAGTTTCATCCTCTCACCTCCCCTATGTGGTTTGAAATTTGCTTCTATTGTTTTTACATATTAAACCAAAGAACAGCCAATCAAATTACCCCAACTGCGCATATAAATTTACAAACACGAGGGAGATCACGTCAGTTGAAATTGACATCACCTTGTGAATGTTGATTCATCATGGCGGTGGCGTGTGAAGAAATTAGCTATGACGAATATAGGCAGATTTTCGGAGACAGCGATGAGGAAAACATTGAAATTTTCGATGCAGACGGCAGTGACTTCGATGAAGATATTTTGACTGGAAATTCAAGCGATTCGGACGAGGAAGAAATGAGTGAGGACGAAGCCGACGAAGATGAATGGAACGGCGCGTGCGACACGACTTTTGACACCTTGCCATTCGATCCTTCTATTTCGGGAATTCAAATTCCTATTCAGAATAATCCTTCGGCTTTGTTTTTCTTTCAAAGTTTATTTGACGATGATCTCATGGATCTTGTTATAGCAGAAACAAACAGACTGGCGAGACAAAAACGAGCAAACAATCCGCAACTTCTTTCAAAGTGGTGTGACATTTCAAAACAAGAGTTGCATAATTATGGGCATTTGTGTTTTACCCGCGGTCGCCGATTACTGGTCAACGGATCTTTTCTTAGAAAATCGAGGCGTAAAATCGAAAATGACAAAAAACAGATTCGAAGAAATAAGTCAGTATTTGCATTTTACAAACAGCGAAATAGAACCGCCGAAAGGATCGCCTGATTATGACAAGCTTTTCAAAGTCTGGCCGATTATGTCAAGAGTTCTCACAAACATTTAGCGAGTGTATTATCCGGGACAAAATATTTCTGTCGATGAAGCAATGATAGCTTTTAAAGGTCGCCTTAGTTTTCGCCAATATATGCCGGCAAAACCCACGAAATATGGAATTAAAGTTTGGATGGCTGCCGATTCAGAGAATGGCTATGTTGCGAACATGCGGATTTATCAAGGAAGTGAAGACGGCAAAACATATGTTCACGGGCAAGGTTACGACGTTGTAATGAGTATGGCAAAACCTTTTTTAAATAAGAATCATCATCTATTTTTCGATAACTTTTTTTCAACTCCTCGGCTTTTCGAACATCTTCTTGCCCAAGATACGTATGCGTGTGCCACAGTTCGTTCAAACCGCAAAGGAATGCCAGAGTGTGGAAAACAAAAACTGAAAAAATCCGGTGACTTGATTCGATCGCAGAAAGGAAAATTATTGTTCACCAAATGGCACGACAAGCGAGATGTAAATTTTTTGTCCACAAATGTTTCTCCAGAAATTGCTCCGCGAGTTGTAGAGAGAAAAGTGAAAGGTAAAATAGTCGAAATCGAGAAGCCATTCGTTGCAGATCTTTACACATTGAAGATGGGAGGTGTTGACTTTTCAGATTAATTACGTTGTTATTATTATGCCGGAAGACAGTCTCGTCGTTGGTATCGTTATGTTTTTTGGTTTGCTTTGAATGTTTGTGTTGTTAATTCGCATATTCTCGAAAGTATCTACCTTGGCAGTGGAAAAAGAAAGCAAGTCAGGTTTCGAATCGCGCTGGCAAAAGAATTGATGCATGGATTTTCACAGCGCAAGCGGCCGGCAAGTTTTAGTCCTGTCGAAAGCAGAGTTCATTCAGAGCATATTTCAGTTCGAATCAAGGGACGTAAAAAAGAGTGTGTTCAGTGTAAAAAATCTGAGAGGAAAACTCCGAAAGGATATCCGGTGGAAACGAAATTTAAGTGCAAACTTTGTGACATTGCTCTCTGCAAAGCACCTTGTTTTTTTGAATATCACAGTCACAGACAAAATCGGCAGCTTTCATGAAGTTACGCGTACGGTGCAAAATCTAAGATTTTAGATGTCGTTTGAACTCGCAGCTTTCAGAAAAATATTGCCTTTAATTTATCCTTACATTTCTAAAACATTTGCATGGATTTTAGGAGTGTTTCGTCATCAATTTAACTCGCAACTTTGTTTTCGTGGCGGGCACAACGTAGCAGATATTTAAGAAATTTTGTAAATCTGTATTTTACCAAAAGAATTTATAACTGTTTTAGCATATTTTGTTGTAAAAAATAAAATAAAATATTAAAAAACTTTCAAACTATTGATTTGTGTATTTGTTACTGCTTCAAACAACTCCAGATTCTACTGCGCATATATGTTTTGATTTTGAGTCAAAGGTAAACATCACGCTTCCATTTTGCTCCAGGAACAACGGGGAACTGGGTCCCGAGCATTCAGTAGTCGAAGGGTTAACTACGCATGCGCAGCTTAGGTTCCAAAGAAGTGGCAGCAGTGGAGAACTGTTTCGCTCTTATTAGAGCTCGTCAGCACTGCATAGCCTAGCTACTGATGAAAGACACAAAGTCTTTGTATCTAGCAACTGTTACTTCCAAGGGTGGGCTAAAAGTCACCACACTGTAAATGTGGGACCCTGCTACTGCAATGTTATTGTAAATCATAATCTTAAAAAAAGATTTTGAGGGATGGCGGCAACCTCTTTAAAACAGACAGGCCACTGGTGGCCATGAACCATGCACATTTCTTGGGGCATTACAGCAATAGCCAGGGGCATCCACGGCAATTGCTGTGTGCCCATCAGAAATTTCAAGCCTTGTATACCATCAGAAGGTTTGCAAAATGTCACCCTCAAATTTTATTAAAAAGGAGCCAAATGATCTTACAAGTACAAAAACTGTTACAAGTATCTATGTAACAGTAAAACTTAGAATTTATCGGACTGATGCATTCAGGAACTGGTTTTCAATTGTACCCTGATTGACAGAGAGGTTCCTTGTTAATTTGCTTCTCTTTCTCAAAAGCAAAGGAAATGAATATCTTACATGAATCTGCTCAAGGTGCCATAAATATGCAGAAAGTTGAAACATTTCTACCCATATAAAATGGTAAAAAAAATTATCTAAAATGTCTGTTTACTATTCTTCTGGCAAGAAACTCTGAAAATTTTACTCTCCAAACTCAAACAAGGCTTTTTACCCTTTATGAGTTTCCAATAGCAACCACAATGACGGTAATAAAGGTTGAACTCTATCAGTGGTTAAATATGTGTACAGTCAACTGCTATTTTATTATAACATGAACTTGTTCACTTACCGTAATTACTCATGTATACATTGATACTGTGTATAAGGCCCTGTCCACAAATATCCGGATATTTTTGAAAACAGAGATTTTTTTCCTCCGTTTTCAAAAAAATACGCATCCACACGTAGCGTTTTCAAATCGTATTCGCCCTTCCACACGAATACGTTTAAGCCAGGTAAATACACTACCTCTCTCGATAGAGCATGCGCTGTAACCAATACAGCATGCGCAGGAAAGACTGGATCTTAAGTATGACGTCATTGTATTCGAAAACCTCCATTTTGCCTGTCAACATAAATACGATAAATCTCCGTTTTCAAAAATCTCCACTCTAGAGAGCATTTTTGAAAACCTCCATTTTCAGTGATCAAAAACGTTGTATACGTGTGACGGACGGAGAAAAAATCTCTGTTTTCGAAAATATCCGGATGTGTGTGGACGGGGCCTAAGTCAAACTCCATTTTTGGATCAAAAATCACTACTTTTTTCAAGCTAGTCATATACTTTTTGTAAATGTATATTAAGGTTGAGGTCAGTTTTTAAGCCAATTTTCACGTCTCAAAACCTCGACTTATACACAAGCAAATACAGTATAACATCTTTTAAACTTGGTTGGGTTAAAAGTACTCATCCAAAGTTTTCAATATTCTTAAGTGGATACATGCAGAGTTTGCCCTTTTCTGTTTTAAAGAAGAAAAAATTCAAGAAACTTCTTTCAAGCCAAATAAACTACCTAAGACCTAAGAATAAACACATTAAAATTGAGCTAAATTGTTTAATCATTAAATGTACCATTTTTACAACTTTCTGAACTAAATGAGTATTCTTATAGTAAACAGAAGAAAAGTAGGCAAATTAAATGTACTTTTGTTTCAACTGCATCATCAAATTTATAAAAAGATACCATGTAATCGTGTAAGATCGACAAATATACCACGTACGGCTTGTATCATCTTAATGAAAAAGTTTTGTGTCAAAGGCTCTCAAATCCAATATCTCTTTAAATTTGTGTCTGTGACTGCGGTACAGATTAGTTTTGGCATATTACATTTGAGTTAAAGGGTTTATTAACAGGAAACGAACCAACAGTCTCTACTGGCACAAAACAACATTTCGTTATGACGAATTCTGTTTCTCTTTCACCGTTTAACTTCAATTCCTGATATTTCAAAAGTTGTTGAGCAACAGAATCTTTTTAATACCTTAATTAATGGCCATTTGTGAGATAAATTAAAGTTTGTCTAATCGTATTTCGACGTTTATCAATCTCGCACCAGCACTAGCAAAAATTGGTATTCACTATTGCAAATCAATACATACCGTTAGGATGAAACATTTTCGATATAAAACGGACTGACGGTGGTTTATTCGGATATTCCTCTGTAAATTCCATTTGTAGTTTAAACGTCCCTGAATAAAATGTGACTATGTAAGAGTCTTAAATGAACATAACGAAGAAACAATAAACAAACACAAAAGACAGACATGATATTGCGCAAAAATCACAACTTACCGTCTTCAAACGGTGTGTCGTGGGGCCTGTAAATTGTGAAAAGGGAAGCGAGAAACAGAAGTTACAAAATGAAAACATTTAAAACACCCACAAATCTCTTTTAATATTACTTACCCGAATATAACAGCGTTCCAAACCATTATATTATTTTCTGATGGAGCGCCACTGACTCCTGCTGGAGGGTCTTCTTGTAATCTAGATTTGAGTAAACACAAATAAATGACACAAAACGACCACATTTTGTGCGCGACCCACATCATTTATACTCGTTGCGAACAGACAAAACCCAACTAACGATATCAGAAGTACATTATTTTTTGTCTGTACCTTTTAAAGTCCCTCATAAGTCGTCTCCTAGCCGGCGTAGACATAATTTCGGCTTGGAAACACTCACAAACTGTCTATAACTGCGGAACTTGTGTTTCGCCTTCAGAGATCGAAGAAACAATCACGTGACGTCACGTAGATTGGGCATGCATAGATGAACTTTACCGCTGAAAATATTATCGACTGCTGGCGCATGGCTCACATTCTCTGATCTGAGCAAGCTTCTTTGGAAAGATACACCGAAATCAAGTTTTTTCATTTTTAAATATACA
>JAOCNB020152709.1:0-10244 GCA_026546465.2 Palythoa caribaeorum | reverse complement strand
CTGTGCTCCAAGGTCATGTATGGATCGTGTTCTGGGGATGAGCACCTAGATAGCAGCACAGCTCCTTCAGTTCAATCTCGTTGAGCTACATCCCCGGGGGTTACTGCCATATATTGACTATATGGGTATGTGCCGCCCGATAGGGTCTACTTTTTCAACCTAAATTCATGAACAGGGTATGGTTTTCAGCTGTTTTGGTCATAAATAGGGTATTGATTTTTGCCATTTGTGGTTTTTCAGCCGTTTAAGTCATAAATAGGGTATCCATTTTAGCCATTTGCCTCATAAATAGGGTAGCGAAAATCAACTATTTTGGTCATAAATAGGGTAAGGGTTTTGGGAAGTGGGCGGCACACATCTACCCAATTTTTTTGGGAGTACTCCCCCCCGGGGCTACATCCTTGGCAATTCATCCTCTGGATGTGAGAAAGGGCAATTAGCAAGTTTAAATGTGACCATCAGTTGGAGCATATATCTTTCAAATGTTTTACCACTTGGTGATAGCATGTTACAGGTCCATCCTTGGACTTGAAAAAAATAAAAAATGGGGAGGGGAGGGGGGGGGGGTTCTAATTAGCTTTTTGGGGGAGTGAGGGGTTTTGGAAAAAACATGAAAAATGAGGGATATATATTTAGTTATACGTACCTTAGAGTACATTTTTGTACCTGTCAAACAGAGTTTCTATCGTAATAGAATGCGATAAACTGATAGATCCACTCACCTTCTGTTTGGGATATTCTCCAAAGAAATCTGGATGCACAGCAAAATAAAAGGGTTTCAGAGCTGCTTTGGTTTCAGAGGACGACATAAACCTTTGTGCAACAGAAGAGACCAAACTCCTGAACTTGAAGCTGTCAAAGAGAGATGAAAGCACATCAAAATAATTTATTTGAGAGATACAGTATTGTAAGTTATGACTTAAACAGCTGAACTATAATGACAAAATGCTTCGATCATCATGGTTGTAAATGGAATTTTTATGCAATTTGCAAAAAAGAATCCTGAAAACTCAGCCTTCAATGAAACCCATAATCTCTGTGAAGTAAGAAAAAAATCAGCAAGCTTGACAGGCTCCATGCACAATGTTTTAATTAGAAACCATTTTAGCTTTATGTTGTAGCCCATTAATTATCAACAATGTCAGTGCACAGTTGTTAAACCTGATTTCCATATAACAGATGTAAGGGTCGGCGTCAGTCTTCAATGATCTGTACCAGAGAGATTGCTGACGGTTGGCAACACAACAGAGTGTTTCCATTTATAAATGCTACTAACAACAATCGCAGACATTTAAAATCCAAATTTTTAAGTGCACTACTTGACCAAAAATGGTGGATGAAAATCAGTGGCGCTTAAATTCAGATGTCAACTTGCTTTTCTTTTGAGCTGTATGAATTTGCCTTGCCAAAGATATAGGATGAAAGGAAGCACAACTGTTGGGTTTGTGATATATTCTACCAAAGATGTTTTCATCATCAATTTTATACACTAGTATTTCAAGAACTGAAACTCAATAACAGAGAGTTTTTTTCAAATAAGCTATTTCTGCAGCACCCTGTAGTCGCTACATGATTTATCATATCAACCAACAATAATTCCGAACACAATTCATCAAAGTTTCGTTATATCCATATTTATAGTACAGACCAAACGGAAACCAGGCTCAGTATTCTCGCAAAGCTATTGAGAGTGACAATTCAACGACATAGCAATGAGGAGAATTGATGCTACAAAGTACAAAAACCCCCACTGGGCAAAAATTGCAGCATTGCAAGCAAAGAATTCATTCTCAAGTTTCAGAAAGCTAAGATTAGAAAGTTTGATGTTTTTATCAATATTAAATTATCAAACTCATTAATTCATAAACTCATGAAACATTAACAAAAGAAATCATAACTGCAAAAAGCATCTTTAAATTCAATAAAGATCTCTTCCATGTTTGGATGAAATAAAAAAACTTAAAAATTTCTTGGCCAAATCAACTTTAATTTCAAAAAATGGTCAAACCCCCAAATCACAAACTCCAATGCCCCTAATAAAACCGATACTGTGAAAGGCAGAACTGGATTACACAACGCATGTGTGAAAGTGTGAAAATTATGCTACCATTATAAACAATCAACAATGTGAATATCTTGTATTTAAATGAAATCAAATAATATATAAACAAAAGGACCTGTTAAACATGATTTTTAATAGTTACTACAATTTGACAGGTAATGACATTTAAGCACAGAAATATAATAAACATCTCATTGCGCTCTGCTAGTGTTCAGAGAATTGGAAGTTGATGACAAAACTGACGACCGAATGTGATCACAAATGTCCGAATGTCAATAATTAATGCCTGAAAAGGTAGACAAACACAATACCCAGTATCCAAAACTAAACATCTGACATATATCAGTATAAAATGCTAAATATGTTTTCTAAGATATTTTTATCTCAGTTTATGTTTACAGTAGCGGAGTTCGGAGCCCTAACCCAAAGACTTCGAAGCCCTGGATCCCTGATATGTTACAATCAGAGCCCTGGAGCCCACCTTTTTTAACCCCAGAGCCTCGGAGCCCCAAAATCCTTCGGGGGCTGCATATTTTGGTATGATCTGGCATACCCTTTTTACATGATACACACTGGAATGAATTGTGGTCTGACTTTTTAAGTATGAGCTAATTATTTTCAGTGTTGTAGTGAATTTGCCCACAGGGAATCTGCCCCTCCTCCCCAAGCAGGATTTTGCCTCCCTTTAGGACTCTTGCCCCTTCCCCTCCTGAATTCATTAGGGGCATCATCAAGATTTTGCCCTCCCACAGATTTTGATCCCCATTTTTTCCATCATATTTTCAACATCTTTGGGGTTTATGGATTTAGGGCTTTCCATTAAAAACTACAACAAAATTTTGAAATCCTAAATTGCAACACCCTATTAAGATCAATGCAAATGTATGTTGATAGACATTAAAATGGCATTAAAACAATTACTAAACCTTATAACGAAATTTAATAAAAAACTATAATGGGTAAAACCTATTTAAAAAAGGTTCAATGTTCCTTAACTGTTCAAAGCCAGAAAATGAGTTTCGAGTTACATATTTTTCTGCATTTTTTGGGAGGCACACAAGTCACTCCCAGAGTTCCCATCTTCTGGAGCAGAGAACAAAAGAATCATCCATGAAAGTTGAAAAATAAATGTAAATAGTGCAACCCAGATACTTATACTCGTGAAACAGAATAGTTCATGATGAATGTTCAGTAAATGCTTTTAAAATTGAAACCTTGGTTTCCTTTGAATTAATTTTTCAAACACATGCAGTGACTGCAATCATTATTAATTTGTAGCTATAGTTGGAGGCAACTGCTAGCAAGCTAAACAAAATGTTTGATAAAACATTTTTGTTTTTATATTATTTGGGGGCGCTGGGAGGAAACCCCAGAGAGGGACAAAGTAAAGGGGTAAAATCCCAAGTTAATCCACCCTGAGGGGTGGTGGGTAAAACCACTAGTGAATCCAGGCAATTTTTTTGTAGGGAGGGGGGGGGGAATCCATGTACACTGTAATGTCTTCCAGTATGAAAAATTTTGAAGTATCATATAAACAAATGTAGCAATTTGTCTGGAATCAGAACAAACTCATACCAGAATGAATCTTGATCCGATATCATGTAAACACTGCCTGATTTTCACATGTACAGGTCTCAATTTCTCATAGAGATCAAATTTAGGCATTTCTTCAATGATTATTTTTTTAAGTACTGTTAACTTGTAAAATTTCTCAATGCTGATCTACATAGTAGTTCATAAATTAACAAGAGCATTGAGACTTAAAAATTCCTCTTGTTTACAACAAATGCGATTCGATTTAATACCACTAAGGCAAAACACAATGCCTCTGGTTTCGCATCAGCAGATCTATTAAATGTTCAAATTGTAATTACATACATATGTATCAGTATAATTTACTATTCAAACACTGTTAAACTGTGTGGCTGCAGTAAACATTAAAAGACCTTCAAACTGTGTTGGTGTTATGCGATAAAATACAATTTTATGGTGAACGTAACACGACTAAATATCAAACTCAAAGCACATTTCACCTCAGACTGTGCTCACTGGCCCTCGTTCATTGTTTTCAATAGGACCAGCCAAAACACTTTCGGTGTAACAGACCGTAACGAAGGCGTTAGTTCAAAACAACGACAATAGAATAATTGTGCCGCTTTTATGCAAAGTTTTTGACAAGAAAAGTTTGCTGAAAAAATTTAAAAAAGTCACAAATTCTTCAATACTTCGAAAAACACCGAAAATGTTTTCACAGGCAACTTGCTGTCTCCATGACACGGAAACTTAAAAAGATTTTTTCAAAAAAAAACTTTTATGCGTACAATACTGATTTAAAAAGTTAAGACTAGCAAACAAAGCGAAATGATAGCAATAATAACTGTAATTTTTCAAGTTTATCCAGACTTTCAAATTCCATTAGCATTGGCAAGCTGGCAAGACGAAAAATGCCGGTAAACCAAATCAGCGATTGTTTATGTTCATCCAAATTATAAGATTTGGCCAAAAAAACCTCGCCAGATCGCGTCCTTTCACTGTACATCGAATTTCCAAATTCAATACTGAGAACGCACGCTGCATAAAGAAGATTGTAAAAACTTCCTCAGACAACGTGACTTGGGGCACGATCGTGTTAGCCCAAACAAAACAGGTTTCGTACATGAAATGTAACAGAAATTCCGTTTCCTTAAAATTATCCTTTGTTCGTACCTTTGACCTCTCCATCGTGAAAGCATCGTTTCTTCTTGGCAAGGGAATCTTTTCAGTTAAATAGTTTGTCTTACTGAAAGCCTAAAGATCACTTCAAAACAGAGAAAAGCACGGCTGACAAAACAGGTTTGTGGAAAGGTTGGTTTGTGGTGAGTTTTCCCTCGAGTTTATTGATATAGCGTATGACCGCTGACACGCTGTAACACGACCAGCGCATGCACTGCCCACGTGCAAAAGTTTTTAAACAACCAAACGTGGAGAATATATTGATACAGGAAGTCTCTTGTGTTTCATTTTGACTTCTTAAAGAATAAGAGCAGCCTTAAAATTCCCCGTTGCATAAAATCTAGCTGGTACACAACGCCAACGTGCGAAAGGAATTTAAGTTTCCATGGTTGCACCCCAAACGGTGTTTGGTATGTGGTATTGGAATGAAAATTGATTTATTTGTATTGAGTGGTTACTCTTCTAAAAAACCAAAGAATGGCTAAATAATCTATTCTGTGCTATTTTAAAGTAAAATTTGTAGCCAGTTTTGACAGTTAACTGATGCTAAAACAGTATTGGTTTTTATGTACAATATATACTTCCCGTTCTATTCATTTTTGTAAATTTGAATATCGAATATGATATACTTTAATTTAGGCACACGTACTTATGTAATAGGGAAAGCGGAAGGAAAAAATGTCAATTCTCAATCGATATCGCAAAACGCTATAACAACCATAAAGAAAAGCTATAAATCGAGAACCCTTGCAAACCAGCACGCATAAATTAAAAGACATTTTCCAAAAATACAATTTTGTAATACGCGTATATAAGACCGAAAATTGCTTGATAAATCGAGAGCATAATGCAAAACAAAAAACGCTGAAAGTTATTACTGAGCCTAGTCATAAAAGGGGTTTGCTTTATCTTCGTCTTCTGTGGTTGCGGTCCTCGTACAGACAAAATTTTCCCACACAATCCTTTGCGGCACTAGTACATTGCTCACAACTACACAATGCCCAAAATTCTTGCTCGATTATGGTGAGTGGATCTCCCAGAAATTCTTAAAAAAATTAAAAGCAATTTCTACACTTATGATTCATTTAACAATATTTGACTATCGGACATATATCATCGAGCGAGCAAACGCGGGACGTGCGGGAATTAATAGGCAATTTAAACGTTTATATTAATAAAAGATACTGAAAATAAAAGATTCTGAAAAGAACCTTAACGAGTGACTCGGTTCCCCATGTGACTGTTTGGCAATGGCATAAGTTCCATTTCCGACAGTGACTCACCATTTTCCCCGCATAATTTAGCTTGAGGAGTCTTTATTGGAACTTATCGGCCCCTTATACCGCGTAACGCAAAGGTACCTCTGATTTTTGCCAAAAAATGTTAGGCAATCCCCACTTTCTTGGATTTTTAGGTTTCTCGTCGCCGATTGATCATATTTTTATTAGAGATTTTGCAAAAAAAATACAGTAAAAAACTAAGCAGCCAACATAAGGGCCGGTTTCAGTTGTTTCGGGTTAGTTAAGGCTGATATCTTCCGCCTCAGTTCGGTTTGATACCCAGAGGCGGCCCATTCAAGTAGTTCGAGGCAACGTCATTCGAATTTGATTTTCAACGGTCACACAGCTGAACTTATCGACCAGGATTGTTTTCGTTTTTGACAGATGGTTCCAAAAATACATATTAAGGAAGGTAAAATACATGTGTTTTGCTTACCTTGTGTAAATTGTGGTAATTCTAGTCATTTAGATGGGTTTTGGGACGGGTTTTGTTGTGCATTCCTCGTGTGTTTTGGGAACCATCTGTCAAAAAAGAAAACAATTCTGGTCGATAAATTCAGTTGAGAGTGACCGTTAGAAATCAAATTCGAATAACGTAGCCTCAAACTGCTTGAATTAGCCGCTTGTGGTCATTGCAGGCAAATTAAACATAACAAAGCACAGCAAAGACAATCCACCACTTTGAAACTATTACGGGTAAAGCTGCTGTTACACGTTGAAACTTTTAGCTGAAACTTGTGTGCAACAACGATGGGGTCATGCGAAACAAGTTTCACCAGGCGTTGCACCGTGTAACATAGTCGGTTTCGTGAAACTTTTTTGAATTTCCGTGGCGAGACAGGTTTCACAAAAAGTAGAACTGCTTTCTACTTTTGCAACAGTTACAACGGTTGCTGTGGCGAAAAACACAAAAGTTTCACCGTGTAACATTACTTTGTGAAACTGGTCTCGCTCGGTGTTGCACACAAGCTTCGGTTGATCTCCAGTGTAATATCCAAGGGTTAAGGCTAGGACTAGGGTTAAGGCTAGGGTTAGGGTTAGGACTATGGCTAGGGTTACAGGGGTAGGGTTAGGGTTAGGGTTACAGGGGTAGGGCTATACGGTTAGGGTTAGGGTTTGGGTTAGGGCTAGGGTTAGGGAATCCTGTGACGTAAGCTGTGGTTATTACACCGGAGATGAACCAAGTTTTACTTTCAGCTAAAAGTTTCACTGACGGCTCAGTTGTATACAACCTGAGCAACATTGCTAACTAGATTACATGGTTTTGTTTTATATTGTATATGTCAATCTGTTTGAGTTAACTTTATTAATTTTTGATAATTTGTTTTCTTTTCTCACTAGCTGTTTTACAACATTTTTAAATTTTAGTGCTGTCGGGAACTGAGAGTGAGAATAAAATTGATAAGTATAGAATTGGCTTTTGCCGTTCCCTACTTACCGTATCAACGCCGCCCTCGATTAAACGTCACCCTCGAACAAACGCCGCACCTGACGAGCCAAAATATTAATAAACGCCGCCCTCGAATAAACGCCGCACCCTGCAACAGACAACAAACTGAAACATCGAATTTTTGACGTTCACTTTTTTACAAGCGCAAAGCGGAGTTGTTTAAAACTGTAAGTTTAAAGTTTGAAAGGCACTGACAAAAATCCGCAACATCGAATTTATCTGATTTCTTACGCGTTTACAAGCGCGACAAGTTGTAGTTTTAAAACTGTAAAGCGTGATCGGTAAAACCAGTCAAAGAAATGTATTATTTTTTTCTACTTTTGAAAGTAAAGTTACGGTTAGTCAATAAAGTTTTGCTGACACATAAAACATTGCATTTGGTGCTATAAGTTAAGGAAAAAACAATAGGCAAATATCTTAATGCAAAAGAGACACAAGAGCAGCAAACACAAGGGCAGAATTCCAGAGAAGTCATTAGAGTATTTCCAGGTTCTGGCAAAATGTTCGATAAGTTTGACTGTCCAACTAAAGAACTGCTATTTTAGGCAGCAGAAACCAGAACTCAACGTGCAGAGTGACTCTATTTCTGCTAAAGTTTTTATTTAAGCCGGTGTTTACTCACTTTATTTATATCTTTTCTCTCATATTGCTGAGTATTTTAAGCCATTGTTCAGTTTTATTACCTTGTTTTAATATTTTGTATGCTAATTTTCATCACTCAGTGAACTTGAAATCTCTTTTGCATTAAGTTATTTGCCTAGTGTTTCTTACTTAACTTATAGCACCACATGCAATGTAAATATTTTAATCTTGAAAACGGCATCGAGAGAATGCCTCTTACCGTTTTACATTATAGTTACGGTTAGTTGCTTAAAAAATAAACAGCATTTTAAATAAACGCTGTCCTCGAATAAACGCCGCACCCAAATCATGAAAAAATAAATAAACGCCGCGGCATTTATTCCAGGAAATACGATATCTGAAAGCACGTACGGGGAGGGATTAAATAAGTAACAGGGAAAGCTGGGGCTCATGAATTATTAAACAGTAAAATTAACTTTTGATACAAACTTGTGAAGTTTTTCTTTGTTTTGTCACTATTATGTTCGTTCCGATCTATTGTTTTGACTTTATTGTTTTCTTTGTTCTGCGTCACTCGTGAACTTCACAAGTTTTCACACCGAGGATGCGCCCTGCTCAGTTAATTAGTTTTCATTAACTTTTGATACAGATCTGTACTGATTAAAATGAAAAAACAAAAAAACAATGGCCATGTTAACTTTTCGTCATGAAACGTGATATTAAATGTTTTACGAAACACGGTGAACCTTTGAAATATTAACAATATACTGGCTAAAACGGAACATACAAATAAACACGACACGTGATGAAATATTGCTTCAAAGAATGTCGTTTTACCTGCTATCATTTTTCCCCAGAATATTAAACGCCATTTCCACCTGTACATTTACCAAATAGCGATTAATGCCACAAGCAAGTAGGTACAGCGTCTTAAGAGGGTAGCTTTCCCCGGTTTGCTTCGTCACTTCACCAATGAATTTGCGGAGCCAGAGGTTTAAACTGTTCGGATATGTGCTCGGGTGGGACTGACATATCCTCGATATTGGTTGACTCAGGTCCGCTTCCTCCAACTGTTTCTAATTGCACTTTTCGTTCATTCTCGTATTCTGCCAGGCAGTAAAAACGTTCACCAATCATTTTGTATTGGATTTTATATTTTTAGGTTCTATTTCATACAGCAAGTAAATTTCTATCCTCATCAATTTTCGGAGGACGGAAACGAGCTGTCGCCATTCTCACGGTTTGGCAGTGACTGAAAATCATTAATAGCTCTATTATTGTCCAATCTACCCTCTCGTGTGGAACGCATAACATTTTATCATGCACGGTCCAATCACTGAATCGAATAAATTATAGTTCTATTTTTGTTCCATCCTCTCTCTCCTATGAGACGTACAGCATTTTGACATGCATTTCCAATTACCGAATCGCATAACAATACTTTGCATTCAATATCTTGTTTTCATTTCACAAGTACGATAAAATAATCGCGTCCAAATTGTATGGGCGTTTATAATGGCTCACCTATTGGATCGCTATTGTAAATGCCCATACAGATCTCCCGCTCATATTTTATCTATTACTAATAAATATTTGATAATTATTACAAAGATTGGTTTTGCAAATGAAACAATAATTGAACAACTTAAAAATTGTTCAGAGAACCCGAACAAGATTAAGGCTTAATGTGTGGAAAACTTGATGTTGTGCCAGTAAAAAAATATCGCCTACGAAGAGGAGGAACACGAGTCAGCCGAACTAAACAAACTATTCGATCAGAACATGAAGATGAAGACGAAGATTAAGACGAGGACGAAGACGAAGACGAAACTGAAGCAGGAGCTAAACCTGTGACTGAAGCTGAAGCTGTAGCTAAAATTGACGATGATGATGGTGATGATGATAATGATGATGATGATGATGATGATGATGATGAAGATGATGATGATGATGATGACGATGATGATGATGATGATGATGATGATGAAGATGATGATGATGATGATGATGATGATGATGAAGATGATGATGATGTTGATGATGATGATGATGATGATGATGATGATGATGATGATGATGACGAGGATGATGATGATGATGATGATGATGATGATGATGATGATGATGATGATGATGATGATGATGATGATGATGATGA
>JAOCNB020152708.1:0-17993 GCA_026546465.2 Palythoa caribaeorum | reverse complement strand
CACATAGTATATACCAAAATTTAAGTTAGAGATTACTGCATACAATAACGCTTGTTAAAATATAAGTTATCTTTTACATTTTAAACTATACAAAATCAAAGAGAAGTACATTTTTTTGAGCCACCCGGTATTTACTATTGTTTTTTGCCGTCATCGTCGGCGTGGCCGTCCTCATTTCTTAAGATCTCTAATTATTATTGTGAGTTTTGGAAATTTTTAGTTTTTTTTTTTAATTTTATCCTTTAGGATGTTCAGGATCACCGAAACAGATTACAGCACCCAGTGGCATTATTACGAGCCCAAACTTTCCCTTTAGCTCTGAAAATCTTCAGCTTTGTGTTTGGATCATCAAGGTACCGGCTGGCATGGGTGTTTTGGTGCGTTTTTTAGAGTTTCACCTGGAATACAACGACGACTGTATATCCGCTCAACTGACTCTACGAAACGGTGGCAATGAAACTGCTCCTCTCCTTGGGAGATACTGTGGAACGACCCTCCCGCCCCCTGTGTACGCCACTAGCGGATCACTCCATGTAACGTTTCTTACGAAGATGGTATATACTGGTCGCTTAGGAACATTTGTTGCAAACTTTACAAGTCGTCCAACAATTTCAGGTACAGCTTTGATTTCCTTTGACTAAGTACAAAGTAAAAATGAACAGTCACAGAATTTGTTATGAACAAGAAAACTGGCTGTGTTTGAGAATATGCCAGCATATGCCACATTTAGTTATAGCAATTCACGAGAATTTGAAAGCAGAGACAGCAGGGCTCTCCTTGCCTTTAATTCGTGTAAACGCAAATTACATTTTTGTTGCATTACAACATATGATATATATATACAATTTTAAGACATTTATAAGAAAAACAAAAGAAAAGCATAGATGTAATATTAATTGTATGATCCATTGTTTAAGATATCTTGTAAAGAATGGAAACTGCGAACAATAATAGAAGCTAACTGTCTTCATTTCTTCCTAAAACGCAGGTTTCATGGATACAATAACGCAAGGTAAAACTTACAACTTAAATTCTTCTAATTAAATCTGCTTTAGGTATACAATTCAATATAAAAACTAACAATAAAAAACTACGTTTCGTCATCATCACGACGACATCGTCAAGTAAACTGGCGGAAAAAAATTAATGCAACTAGAATATATGCAAATGTGCAAGCTAAATACAATATAGTTTATTCCATTTTTAGAATTTTTTACCACCCGTTTTGAGATCTTATTATTTTTCTTTTACCTGTTGCAGTATACCACAAGACTACACTTTGTCTCCTAACAATTTAAACTCGAGTTAGCTATTTTGTTAATATTTAGTTTCTCTCTGCTGTCCACGGAACGGAACGGTGCGTACGCCAACAGGTCTCTTGATGATTAAATGATGATGCGAAAGATTTATATAAAAGACACTGTCAAAATGCTGTTATAATTAAGTTTCCCTAAAAATACTCAAATTTGCTCAAAATGCATTCAAGCTATCCAACAGCCCATCGCCACTTTCGCTCAATTGCTTTCTCTGTTATAATTTTCATCCCCTTGTCATTATTGCCATCAACGTGGATATTTCATTTGGTATGCGTTATTTTTTGTATGCGCACAGGCAGATTTCTTCCATTTTATTAATGAGTCATCTTGTAAGCAAGAAGATCATCAAGACTTCCTTTTCACTCTTAGTTGCTAAATCGTCATTTCATCGCCATCGTGTAATGTCTGCACAGCTTGAATTACCAACTGTTTTTTTCAAATTAATGATTGGGGTGGCTTCATTTGAAAATATTTTTAACTATGGTTGTCTTAGGATGTTCAGGAAATCCTCATAGGATGATGCAGCACAGTGGTACAATCAAGACTCCAAACTATCCAGACAACTATGGGAAAAACCAACGCTGTGTGTGGAGAATCGTTTCTCCAACTAGAAGTGGAATACATCTTTCCTTTGAATCGTTTCACCTTGAGTCAGGTTCCGTTTGCAATCACGATTATGTGGAGCTTCGCAATGGTCTCAACAATAGTGCTCCTCTATTGGGGAGATATTGCGGGAGTACCAGGCCCCCGACTATCTACGCGGCCAGTGGCTTAATGCAGATCATGTTTAAATCGGACAATAGTCAATTTTATGGTGGCTTCAAAGCTCACTTTTCCGATTCCCCAAGGCCACCAGGTAGGTTGTCATGAGATAGCTAAAGATTTATCAATCGTAACGTGTAATGTGTCATTTACTTTATATTATAGAATTTTGCGTTTTCTACTTGCTGAATACGATCAGCTTGTTGCAGACTTGAAGATGAGAAAACCCAATGAGTTATCAGCAGACTAAATGAAAAATGTTGCAAATAATAAAATACTATTAATCTACAATATAAATAAAGCAAGTGTTTTGTACTACCGTGTTGGTTTTAAATCAATAAGTCTAAAAATAATTAGCAATTTTATTTTTTTTATCTTTTCAATGGCTCAGGTTGCTCGTTAAAAACGCAATGGATTAAAGAATGGAACGGATTTGTAACCTCGCCAAATTATCCTCGAGGCTATGGCAACAATCACAACTGTACTTGGAGGGTGACTGTCCCTAGTATAATGGGGATACAACTGAGTTTTACTTGGTTTAATCTGGAATCGTCTTTAAACTGTAGCAAGGATTACGTGGAACTGCGAGAGGGTTCTACCATTCTTGGCAAGTACTGTGGCAACACACAGCCCCCTGTAACTTATGCTGACAGCGGATCGATTGAGATCATCTTTCAATCGGATAACAACATAACAGATAAAGGATTCGTAGCAATGTTTACTGTTCCAGGTAAATATGAAACACCACAAAGGAAAAAAAATGACTGAATTCCTAGAGCTCCCTCGTGCAGGACTGTTATCGATCTTGTGAGCTAAGTCACTGACAGAAATTGAACCCATGACCCTCTGATTATCGGTCAGATGCTCTACTCACTGAGCTACAGAGACTCACATGGGGAGCTGAGTCACTGGTTAAGTTTTTGTATATTGTCTATCTCCTTTGGACATACGTTTCGCAACTGCTCGCTCAATATGTCCGATAGTCATATATTTATATTCATAAATGATTCTATTCCTCAAATGCCCTTATAGAAGTTTACAACCAAGTTATAAAGCTAGAAAACTGGTGCCCCTCAAGTTGAACTGGTCCGAAAAATCCTGAATTTCTAACGGGAATCGAATCCATAACCCTCTGATCGCCGGTCAGATGCTCTATCCACGTAAATTGACAATATACAAGAACTTAACCAGTAACTCTGCTCCCATGTGAGTCTCTACAGCTCAATGAGTAGAGCATTTGACCGATAGTCATATCAGAGGGTCATGGTCTCGATTCCCGTCACGATTTTTTTTCTGAGTAAAAGAGCTTTCTTTCCAACTTTATAACCAAGTTCCAAACAAATCTGTATGTTGCAATGAAAATTTTCTTAAAGTAGAAATTGTTTTAGAAATATATAACATTATTGCGAAAAGACGTTAGGTTTTGGACCGAAAACATGGTCCCTCCTCAATAGGTGAATTACAGCTAATGTATGCGAACACTTCGCCAGAAGCAGTACTGAATAAAAACAAAAGCTACTGTTTACATGTCCGGAATGTTAATGTGCTTATTGCCCGAGTATTTGTCTTTTAGAGAATACCAGACCTCTAAAAACATTTTGTTCAACATCTGTTTTTGCGTTACAACTATTGCATTTATAAAGTCGACAAAATACTTTGTTGCTTTCACGTGCTGATTTATTTGTGAGTTAGGGTGTCGGTCCGTTACTGCGTCTTCATGCTCGTCTATTCTTCTTCAAAGCGAACTTTTGGTCTGTCCGTGATACACAAAATTGCAGTCACGACACAGGATCTTATACACTATTTTTCATTTCGCCACTGAATGCTGCTGTCTATCGTTTGAGCGAAGGAATACTTTATTAGAGAACTTAAAAGTTATTTTAATAAATAAAAATGAGGCTTTGTTTGAAATTTATACGCAGGTTGCTCCGACACTCTTAGGCGAATCCATTCCTCTCGCGGTGTTATCACTGGATCGATCCTTCAGCATCACTATGGCAATAGCAAGCCTTGCGTGTGGATAATCACTGTACCGCGTGAAATGCTTGTTAGACTAAAGTTTAATTCATTTGAATGCAATCGTGACTTTATTGAACTCAGAAATGGCGTTCAAAGTAATTCTCCTCTCCTTGGCAAGTTTTGTGGTAGCACTGTTCCACCAGTTATACACGCTGACAGCGGTTCACTGAGAATCTCATTCACAGCCAATGCTAATTGGCCCTTTGGAAACTTCAACGCCAGTTTTTCTGCTGTTCAATCGTTACAAGGTATAGAAAATTAACCTTTCGGGTATTTAATTCAGGGGTATATTTTTACATAAAAAATTAGAAAATGAACTAAATGTTGAACAAAATATTTTTTAAATATTTAGCCAGATATAGAAACAATGTTAAAGTTATACTGTCTAGAACAGCTGACTTTGTTTGAATAAAAAAACAAGAGCAAAGAACATTGGAAAGAGAAAACACGGTGCTACATTATTATATCTCTCCCAACTTACCCTCCTGTCCACACAAGTTGGAAAGTTGTACGATAAAATAGAGCAGATACGTAACACGAATTAAATAACTTGTGTTTTGCTTTTGTGATGTTGAGTTCATGAAAGGCTTCAACACAAACGTTAATCCCTAAATAAACTAGCAAGAAGGTACCGCCCGAAATTCTTTTTAGTATAATATATTTATATGATATATAAATAAGTTTGAGCTTCCCTTCTTGCACCTCAGAAAGACTCGACTTGCAAAACAATGTTCTATGCCCATTCTCTAGAATGACCAAAGAAAAACATAATCTGTAAGTTAACTATGCATCTCAATTACATATTTATTTAAAGAGTGCACAGAGTGCCATTGGGTAGCTGGTAACAATAACGGTGCTAGCTGGAGAATGGAAAGCTTGACCACCATGCACAAACTACATCAGATTGTTGAACCTTTCTATGATACACAAGAAGGTAAGTAAATCAAACAAATATGCAATAGATTTGCGATAATGGAAGAAGTAATGTAATGTTTAGTCGTGAATTCGAACCCTGACCAGACCACCATGTTGTGTCCTTAAACAAGACACTTTACCCTTGTTACCCCAGGGTCGTGAGTTCAAACCTCGGCGGCCTGACCACTGCGTTTTGTCTTTGAAGACACTTTATCGTTTTTGTTACCCTAGGGTTGTGGATTCAAACCACCACCTGACCACTGTGTTTACGCTTTACCCAATTTGTTCCTGTCATATCAGCTGTATATATAAACTTTATTCTCCTTGTTCAAAGAAGACCACTACTTTCTAATCAAAAAGTCTCTCTCAGAGAGACACTGGCACTGGCTTTGGCATTTCTATGCTGCTGTTGCTGTTATTCCCTCACGGTGCGCTGAGCCTCATAGTGTTGGATCCTGGATCTTATAGAGGTGCGCCAGTTGGTGTTCTGGTTAATACTACAGCACTTCATGCAGGCCTTCAGTCCTTGTAGCGCTTGCGCAGGTTGCCATGGGAACGCCTGCCTTCTTTCAGCTCCCCAAATAGCAGCCTCATTAGGAGACGTTCATTCGTCATTCAGCATACGTTCATTTCAACTCTCTGGAGGACCTCAGTGTCTGGGACTCTTTTCCTGCCCCTTGATGCGCAGTAGACTTGTAAGACATCTCATGTGGCAAGAGTTGAGCTGTTTGGCATGTCGACTATAAACAATCCATGTTTCACATGCATACAGTATTGAGTAAAGGACAACTGCCGATACACTTTCAGCTTGATAGAAGGCTAATCCCTCATTTTTCCCACAATCTGTCTCGGGATCTTCTAAAAGCTGAGCTAGCCCTGGTTGTCCCGTAGGGGGTAATACAGCGAGACAAAGTACTTCCTAAGAAGACAAATTTATCTGCACGGCGAGACGCTGTTCATTAACTAGGATGGTGGCTCTGTGTAAGGAGCTTAAGATGCAGGTCGGAAGTCATCACAGGCATCTGAGAACAAGTCCATGCTTTCCTGCATATCTGGCTGAGTACCTGCATTTTAGGACACAGTCATCAGCAAAAAGAAAGTCGCGGATAATGTTTTCTTGGACTTTGGTCCTTACCTGTAGTCTTCGCAAGTTCACCGTCCGTCTGGTATCTGATCCCAATTCCGATGTCACAACCACAGAAAGCATCCGATAACATTGCAGAGAACATATTGATCAACAGGGTAGGGGCCAGTACGCAACCTTGCTTGACATCATTTGTTACAGCTGGATAATGAGATTAGACCCCGGCCTGACCATTGTGTTGTGTCCTGGAACAAGACATTTTAGTCGACTTATTCCAGGCGGCTTAGCTGTACAAATGATAACTAGCAGCCAACCTATGATGGATTATGTTCCATTCCAAGGGCAATCAGGTTCTCATCCCCTATACAGAAACCAAGCAAAAGCTCCAATGAGTTATTTACAACTACTAAGCTCGCGAAAAGGTTAAGCCGGTTTTTTGTAGTTGTTAACTGTGTCCAAATGAAAAATGTTTAATATTAAAAAGAACCTTTATTTAAATTAGGTATAAAATACGTTTTTATCGCTTGCCTATATATAACCTACGTAAACAGCATATTTTGAACATTTTGGGTTTTTTCGTTTAATTTCTTAGAGTAAATATACAAAAACAAATTTTGAAACAACAACAACAACGACTAGCATTTATATAGCGCCTTTTCCATTGTGTATATATGGTCAAATCCGCTTTACAATAATCAGGACAAGGTTTTACAGCTGAGGGTCTTAGATGAAAAAGCAATATGCTTCTAGCAATAATTGAATGAGCGCCTTCCCAATATCATGACTGGCTCTGTGTTTTTCCACTAAGAGACCTGCCTCGGAGTTAGCTAAATGCTTAAAGTTTGCTCTTATCCTTCTCGGACTTAGAATTACAGGCACTGTAATGAAAACAATTTTGATTACTCTTTTTCATGTTTTTTTTCGGTTTTCAGATTTTGACTACGAGGTTCACCTACCTTCCGTAAAAGATGGTTACCTCTTCCTAGAGAATCTTCCCTTAACGGAAGAATTTACGCTGTGTTTGTGGCTGATGACAAACAGTTCTGGTTTTGCTGTTGAGTATAGGACCAGTGCAGGAGAATCACTGGTTGAGATGTTTGTGATTAATGATGAACTAACGATAACAATGATGGGAGAACCAAGGTAAAACAATTATTTGTTGCAGTCTCAGAGAAGGTTAGACTAAAAGTATCAAATTCCTCTGGCAATAATATCGTGGAAATCTAACACTAGTAGCCATAGTTCTCGTACCTTAATCGGGAACTATAGGTGTAAAATAATTAATAAGATATTTGTTCGGCTTAACACACTGCAAATAGAATCTAAAACTAGGTTAAACGTGTAACTTTAATTACTCTTAAAACTTGGTTGCTAAGGAAATGTTAATTTCAATTGTTGGAACATCAACATCAATTATCATAATTATTATTTTTATTATCAAGACAAACCCAAATCCGCTTGTATCTTGTAGTGCTATACCAACTTTTCTGAAGGACAACAGATGGCATTTTCTATGCATTGCGTGGCAAAATTTAGGCAAGACTTGGAAGGTCTTTATAGACGGTAAAAAGGTTGCCACTGATAGCGCCCGAGCAACTTCCAGTCAAGGTAAAATAAACTAACGTCCTTTTAGATAATAAGGCAATGTAATTATTAGCTAAGCTAAAGTAAATCCACGTAAAGGGCCTAAGTGGCCAGTTGGAATCGGTGCTTAACTCCGGTTTATGTATTGTTCTTCCGATGAGAGTCACTGTCTCCCCCTGGACGTAATACTAATACGTCGCAGCTAAGTTAGTTCCCATCAGAAGCTGGTACTCATTTTACCCACCTCAGAAGGATGGAAAGTTGAGTCAAACTTGGCGGAAAAGAAGGTCACACAAATGTTCAACACTCGGTTTTGAACCCGGGACCTTGTGGTTAAAAGGCAGAGATTTTACCACTGTGCCAGCCACGCCGTTGCATATAATTATTAACATGCCTTTATTTCAATTAAATTAGATCACGTTTGTGGGTTTGTGGTATCATACAATAATGGTGACATTAATTTTTCAGTAAACGGAACACTCAAAGCGGGTTTTAACAGTTCGGCTGGGTGGCCATTCTACTATGGTAAGATAAGCAGCCTCAATGTGTGGAGCTATCTCATAGAACAGCCGGAGCTGGTGAGGATGGCGTGCGGTTGTGCAAATGAGGCTGGTAATTTGAGGAGCTGGGCGAATATCCAAACAAACCGAGCTGTAATTGGAAACGTAAAGATCTCAAGGCCTTCCACCTGCAAAGATAGTGACGGTAATACATTTTAAAAATTCAATCCCTGTTCAAATTTCCTTATTTACTTCCAAAATTGTAGCATAAACTGGATTACCTTGGAACTTTTGCAAGAGATTAATGCATATGTATGTATTCTATAGTAACATCCCACATGCACTAGCACTATGTATGTATTCTATAGTAACATCCCATATGCACTAGCTGCAAGAGATTAATGCACATGTATGTATTCTATTGTAACATCCCATATGCACTAGCAAAACCTTTGGGACAAGGTAACGGTAATCTGAAAAAAGCCCTTCAGAGCCGACACATTTCAGTAACTTCACAAATCACAAGCTGTTGGAAAGGTTCAAGATTAGTAAAACCCTCGCTAAGTGTCACTGAGCACAAAACACAGTCAACTCTCGCCTTGCGAACACCTCGCTATTACGGACTTTGCTAAACGGAGAGAAAAAAGTAATAGAGAATAAACATGACGTTTTAGAATAGCGTACAATGGCGCTTTTCAATTATCACCCAAACGTAAGCCGTAAAGTGTTTTCTATTATTACCTTAGTGTTACGCTCCCAAAAACTCATACCGCGGTTCGCTTACACGTCTTTCCTATTGTTACATTACATTACCTTGTAATCGAGAAGTTTTCTACCAACACAAGATATATGTAAACTCATCTCTGTTACCTCGTCAGCCCAGGGATCTTCCTCTTGGCTGACTCGCTGGCAACTACAAATAAATCCACGTCAAGCTATTGAAGATGTTTGTTTTTTCTTTAGCTAATCATTATATTGCGAGTGCCAACTCTCCAAGTTCTGCCGGCTATGCTTGGTTAAAAAGTCAGTGGTACAACCGATCAGCTGATTGGTATGGTGCATGCTTGAAGTTTAGATACATGGTTTATGGGTCCCGCGTAACACTCCTCACTATTTATCATAAACTTGGAATAAACACCAAAAGAAGGATATGGAAGGCAGATAATGAGAAAGGGTCTTGGTGGAGATATGGACAGGTTTCCATAGCAACGCTGGAGAGGTACCAGGTAAGGTTTTTCCAGTAATTAATCATTTAAAAAAAGGCTGTATAATAGCTTAGATCGGTACGGTTACTAAAAATAACAAATGTTATTTTCCCAACACACTTAACGGAAAAATATTTCGCTGAGCGGGATTCGAGCTCACGGCTCCCTGTATTACTTGTCAGGCGTGCTAGCCACTACACCATATAAGGGATCAACACGCTGGCTCTACCTAGCAAATAGATTCCATGTTGGCGTGCGTCTATTATAGATCATAGATGACGTCAAAATGTGGTAAGAACAAAAAAGTGGCACATGAGGCGGTAGCCGAGTGTATCACTAATGTTCTTACCACAGTTTGACGTCTTCTATGATCTATAACTGAACAGACGCACAAAAACATGGAATCTATTTGTTTTATATCATAAAAAATTAAAAACTTTGCAATGGTGACGTCAATCGTGCCTCTGTCCTCAAATAGATCATAGACGAGAACCAATCAAAATGGGAGAATAACTTGGACTATTATATAATGCAGATTATAGCCTGCGTGCAGATGGCATCCTATTCTGCCGTTACAAATAATGCTATAAATAACGCGGCGCAGGCTAAGTAGATTACTGATCTGATTATTTCAATATTGGTAATTTAGGTGTAATTGATTATTCATCAAGACTTAAAACAACTGACTTTTTTCAGATTTCTGTTGAGGCTCGTTTCTCAGGCGGCTTGGGATACGCGGCGATTGGAGAAGCTTACTTTTCAAGAGGCTATTGTCAGTCGGTCAAGCAGTCTAATAAGAATGCCGGTACGTAAAAAGATCATAGTCCCCGAGCCCACATATATGATGTCATCTTGTTCACCGTTCAGAGGTTATTACTCATTATCATTTTGTTCAAAGGCTGTAGTTTCCAAATCAGCGACGAACAGGGATATATAGAGTCACCCTTTCATCCGGGATATTACGCCAACAACCTCAACTGTTCTTGGGTAATAACAACAAAAACGGATCACGTGATCCGCTTGGAATTCCAGTCATTTCACTTGGAAGATCACCCTGAATGCCAAAGCGATTACATTGAAGTGCGAGACGGAACAACAAGGGATTCCAAACCCATGGGAAGATTCTGTGGAACTGAGTTTCCTGCCACCCTGGAGTCAACCTCGAGTACAATGATTGTTAGTTTTAGTACTGACAGCAGCACAGTACGGACGGGTTTTAAGGCCTCGTACTCTTCAAGAAAAGGTAAAATTTCCCTTAAACAATATCTCACCCGTCATCTGTGCAACTGGTTTAGTTTTGGCCTCAAAATCTATTAACTCCAAGCCTCCTAGAGAAACATAATCAGAGGTAGCTAGATTTGGGGCTGCAAGTAAATAGCAAACCTGAAACTGTGAATTTTTTGCTATCTACTCTGGTAGCCTGAAAAAACAGAAAAAGCTTCCTTAAGGCCGCGGATCAACAGATTTTGTAAACTATTTGAAATGGATGTACTATGTTTCTTAATAACGCTTTTAGAGTCATACAAAAACAGCCTTTTTTCTATAAGTTGTTTATAAAGGTTTTGTAATAAGCGAACTTTAGATATCTATCCGGTTAGGCCCGGGCTCCAACCAAACTAAACCAGACTTAAGTCCTACTGTAAAACATTCGACTTTGCTAGTTCAAGCATGAAAAAAATTATAAATGTGTGTATTTTGTAATTAATACGTAAGCTATCGTTTATATTCGCTTATATTTTGAAGATATTTTTACATATTAAATGTACTTTGGTCGTTAACGTTTTCTTTTAGGTTATTCTGAGAACACACTTGCTTGCAGACGTCGCCAAGGTAAACAGTTGTTATCACATGGGTGCTGTTTCCTGTACTAAAAAAGTTAGTGGTTGTGCCAAAATACTCATAAAATCAGCCATACGATTGGAAGCTGTTATATAGTACTCTGAAAATGAACACCGTAAGACAAGTACTGTAGATGAGTAATTTAAGTTTCGTATCTCTCAACACTTTCCTTCAAGTATAGTTTCTTGACCTTACTTGTCACTAATGTTATTATATCGTATGCAGATATTTGGAATCATATATAGACCGCTTAAGTACGGAACAATGGAAAGAAACAAAGACAAAAAAAAGCTAATAGGGTCATTTTGTTTTGGAACACATGATTATTCACTGATTTATCCTGTGATACCAAATATATAACACTAAAACATTAAATGTTTTAACGCTAAAACTAATTCTTTCAGCCTGCCCTCCAAGTTGCACTTGCATGTACGTTGATTCCAAAGGAGGAGAAAGTATCGTAAACGTTGTCGTGAAAGGGCAAGACCTTGTATCTATCCCCAGAGATATACCAGAGGAAACAACAACTGTGTATGTATCCTTTATCATCTTTTTAGACAATGTCTTCAGTAATTACAAGGTTGGTTTAATCTAAGTCAGCACAGACAATTGGAAAGAGCTGCCGAATCTCAACGAAATAGTGTTTTATTTTTTGCTGACGGGCCGCTAAAGACGTGCCGAACGCTTGTAAGCTTAAAGAGTGATGAGGAATAATGCAAAAACTTGGTTTTATAAAAATGCTAGTCCCTTGCACAAACTATATTGTGAAAACTTGTCAAAAATTCTATACAAGAGATTAAATGTCCGCACACTGGTCACACCTCCAAATGCATATGTCATTCTTTGCAGCTCCAAGCCGCCGTACTCCATCCCCCAGGGGTTGACACTGCTAAGTTTCATAAAGTGTTTTTGTTTTAATGATGAAATCATCAAGAAGAACATGTAACTTGTTTTATAGATTATTCAGAGGAAACCGCATAAAAGTCCTTGCAGAAGGAATGTTTGGATACCTCCCAATACTTTCGTACCTGTAAGTGCACCTTCTTACATCGGTTTTGACACTGTTCTTGTTTTGATTTTTGTTCCATATAGGAAGATCCAAGATCGTGTTGGATTAGTTCTAGTTTCCCGTGACTGGGTTCCTAGTTCCATTGAATGAATTCTAAGTTTCCTTGATTGGATTCTGGATTACCTTGAATGGATTTCAAATTCCATCAACTGGTGAAAAGGATTCCGGCATTATGAATTTGAGAACATATTTAATAAAACTTGAAAATTCAAAAAATTATAAAAAAACAGTCTAAAATGGATAACAGATTAGTCAGTTAACATATATTTTTATTCACTAACACTTTGGAAGCATTGATAAATATTGTTTTGCCAGACTTTTGTTATTTTCTATTTTAACTGCAGCGATCTTAGTAGCAATATTATCTTTCGAGTTGAAGAGGGCGCCTTTGAGAACTTGCTGAATCTTACCACATTGTGAGTATAATATCGTTACATCTCAAAACTCAAACATATGAAAATTATTCTTAGTCGACTTCTGCACTGATCTCAAAGCCGAAAGTTACCGAAAGTTACCGAACTCCTAATTAGGATAACATACGACCTGCCGTTCTTTTTCTCTTAGATATGTTTGTTTAATTTAAACTGTTTCTTTCTAAACGTCATAATAATTGATTAACACTTCTCCATTTTTGGAAATTAACTTTAAAAGAGTGCCTTTTGCTTTATAGGAAGCTCAACATGAACTTTCTGAGAGAAATTCAACCAGAAGTATTTAAAGCACTCGACAATCTTGCTACATTGTAAGAATGATTACGGTACTTTTCAGTTTGACTTTCAAGACACACTCTTGTCATGCCCTTGTGTTTCTAGCATTATCGCCACTGTACGGAGATAATGTTTTCTGTTTACCATCTTGCTGTAAGTTAATGTAAAGCTAGTCATGGACCATGCTAGTATGTTTTCATGTAATGGAATGCAACGCAATGTAATGTAATGTAATGCAATGTAATGCATTGTAATGTAATGTAATGCAATGCAACGCAACGCAACGCAACGTAATGTAATGTAATGTAATGCATTACATTAGTAATGCAATGCAACGCAACGCAACACAACCCAACGCAATTTAATGTAATGTAATGTAATGCAATGCAACGCAACGCAACGCAACGTAACGTAATGCAATGTAATAGAATAGAATGTAACGGAATGGAATGCAACGCAACACAACGCAATGTAATGCAATGCAATGCAGTGCAACGCAACGCATTGTAATGTATGTAATGCAATGCAATGTAATGCAATGCAATGCCACGCAACGTAACGTAATGGAATGCAATGCAATGCAACGCAATGTAATGTAATGTAATGCAATGCAATGCAACGCAACGTTATGTAATGTAATGCAATATAATGTAAAACAATGCAATGCCACGCAACGTAACGCAACGTAATGCAATGTAATAGAATAGAATGGAATGGAATGGAATGCAACACAATGTAATGGAATGTAATGCAACGCAACGCATTGTAACATAATGCAATGCAACGCAACGCAACGTAACGTAACGTAATGGAATGGAATGCAACGCAACGCAACACAATGTAATGTAATGCAATGGAATGGAATGGAATGCAACGCAACGCTATGTAATGTAATGCAATGCAATGTAATGCAATGCCATGGAATGCAATGCAATGCAATGCAACGCAACGTAACGTAATGTATTGTAATGTAACGCAATGCAATACAATGCAACATAACGTAATGTAATGCAATGGAATGGAATGGAATGCAACGCAATGTAACGTAATGTAATGTAATGTAGTGTAATAATTGCTTGTTTTTTAATCTTAGTTAGATAAGGTTAGGGATATTGCGACATTAGGGTTACTAAACTTACACTCTTTTCATGTACCAACAAGACACAAAAAGTGAAAAATATATTACAAATGCTATAACGTACGTAGCTCGCAATCAACGTTATTGTCTTTGGCGATGACGATGGCGACAATGATGGCGATGGGGATGACGATAGCGATGACGATAAGCAGTGGCGATGAAAGCTATGGCGATTATGATCATATGGCGACAATAGCTATGACTATTTAGCAATTAGATTCCATGTTGCCGTGCGTTTGCTCAGTAATAGATCACAGATGACGTCAAATTGTGGTAAGAACAAAAAAGTGGCACACGAGGCGATAGCCAAGTGCGTCAATGAAGTTCTTACCACAGTCGGACGTCCTCTGAGATCTATTACTGAACAGACGCACGGCAACATGGAATCTATTTGTTTTATATAATAAAGAACTAAACTTTGTAATGGTGCCGCCAATCGTGGTTCTGTCCTCCAATAAATCATAGGCGAGAACCAATCAAAATGGAAGAATAACTTGGGTTATTACATAAATATATACAATAGCATATAGTATAGTGGTAGATATCAGATGGAATAATACTGATAACGGCAAGGGCAGTTGTAATGTTCATACTAACCTTGACCTTGACGGGTACGACATACGTTTGACGGGCCTCAATGCGTTTGCATAATTATAGCAACGGCTTAATTATAACAAGTTCTACTTACCCATTCAGCAGTATCCATAAAAAAATGTAATGATTAAGTTTCACCATGATTGCATGTGTTCTTTTTCTACAGAGATTTGTCTCATAATATTTTGAGCGTCATCAAAAACGGCATTTTTACTAGAACACCAAGACTGAGGGTGTTGTGAGTATTGTCAAACGCAGACAAGTAAAACTAGACAAAAACAGACTTATTTGTTGTTCATGAATTCTTTGGTTCACTAAAGGAAGCCATCTGATGTTGCGTTGCTAACAATTTTAGTAAATTAGTCTAAACTTCAATATAGATACACAATATATCCAGCGTAGAAACATTACAGTGATATTAACGTTGCGAAACTGAAAAAGACAAGACTAGACTAAAGAACAAAAACTAAATACAGGACATAGTGAGGTAGGAGGATTACAATGATAAGTTTAGATTGATTTGAAATAGTTGATTAAGTGAATTCTTTTCTGAAAGGATGTAGATTGCCTCTTTGATTTTTAGTTGAGATATGATCTACATAAAATACAGTCAGATGAACATTTCTAACGACAAACGTCAGATAACATTAAGTGTTTGTACGCACGTTTGTCTGTTTTAAGATGCTCGTTGATACTTATTGAAAAATGTCGAGACTGGTCTTTCCGAAAGTTCCTCAACTTGAACAAGTAAATTTGTAAACAACGAGAGCTCTAAGACCTTAGGGATGGGGTCTTTCACACCAAACATTTTTTTCTATTGTCCTTTTCAGTTTTGCAACCTTAATATTATTATAATGTATTCTACTGTTTTGTTACCTTTTCTATTTATATGCAACGTGCAGTAGCTTTAAAAATTTTCTGATGACGGCATGGACCTACATCAAAATTTGATTAATTTTGGTAACCAGTTAGCAAAAAATAGCTCAGGCAAGAAATGTGAATTATTATAATGAAAATTCCCTTTATGGTTGTTTCTAGAAACAGATACGCAATATGGCGCACACTGATCATTTATAGTTCGATTTCATGTTTTTTTGTGTAATTATTTTAGATACCCAGAGACTCCTCAGTATTACAATATCCAAGTTCTTGAATTCAGTATTTCAACCGGAACTATCAAAGACTGATGCAAAAGCAAACAAAACAATAGAAGGGTAGTGTTCACCCTTTCCCTAAGGCTAATGTTCAACCTTTCCCTAAGACGAAAGCGTGAATACAAGCCTTAGCGAAAGCGTACACACTAGACTTTGGAAAAGCGAGAACCTTAGAGAAAGTGTGAACACTAGCCTTAGGGAAAGCGTTAACAGTGACCTTAGGGAAAGCGTGAACAGTAGCCTCAGGGAAATCGTGAACACTAGCCTTAGGGAAAGCTTGAACCCTAGCTTTAGGAAATACGTGAACCTTAGCCTTAGGGAAAGCGTGAACACTAACCTTAGCGAAAGCGTGAACACTAGCCTTAATGAAAGCGTGAACACTAGCCTTAGGAATATGTAAACATTAGTAATTGGGAAAGTGTGAATACTACTAACCTTAGCAAAAGCGTGAACACTAGCCTTAGGAATATGTAAACATTAATATTTGGGAAAGCGTGAATACTACCCTTAGGGAAAGCGTAAACAGTAGTCTTAGGGAATGCGTGAACAGTAGCCTCAGGGAAAGCGTGAACACAAGCCTTAGGGAAAGTGTAAACACTAGCCTTAGGGAAAGCGTGAACACAAGCCTTAGGGAAAGCGTAAACAGTAGCCTGAGGGAATGCGTGAACAGTAGCCTTAGGGAAAGCGTGAACAGTAGCCTTAGGGAAAGCGTGAACACTAGCATTAGCAAAAGCGTGAACACTTGCCTTAGGGAAAGCGTAAACTCTAGCCTTAGGGAAAGCGTAAACAGTAGCCTTAGGGAAAGCGTAAACAGTAGCCTTAGGGAAAGCGTGAACACTTGCCTTAGTGAAAGCGTGAACAGCAGCCTTAGTGATAGCGTGAACACTAGCCTTAGGGAAAGCGTAAACAGTAGCCTTAGGGAAAGCGTAAACAGTAGCCTTAGGGAAAGCGTGAACAGTATCCTTAGGGAAAGCGTGAACACTAGCCTTAGGGAAAGCGTGAACATTAGCCTTAGGGAAAGCGTGAACACTTGCCTTAGCGAAAGCGTGAACATTAGCCTTAGGGAAAGCTTCAACACTAGCTTTAGGAAATGGGTGAACCTTGGCCTTAGGGAAAGCGTGAACACTAGCCTTAGGAAAAGCGTGAACACTTGCCTTAGCGAAAGCGTGAACACTAGCCTTAGGAAAAGCGCGAACACTAGCCTTAGGAATATGTAAACATTAGTATTTGGGAAAGCGTGAATACTAGCCTTAGCCAAAGCGCGAACACTAGCCTGAGGGAAAGCGTGATCGCTAACCTTAAGGAAAGCTTTAACACTAGCCTTAGGGAAAGCTTGAACACTAGCAGTAGGAAAATTGAGAAGACTAGCCTTAGGGAAAGTGTAAACACTAGCCATAGCAAAAGCGTGAATATTAGCCTTAGGGTAAGCGTGAACACTTGCCTTGGGGAAAGCGTGAACACTAGCCTTAGCGAAACGCCAAAACTATGCTTAGGTAAAGGGTAAACACTATCCTTAAAGAAAGCCTAAACAGTAGTTTTAGGGAAAGCGTGAACACTAGCCTTAGGAAAAGCGTGAACACTAGCCTTAGGGAAAGCTTCAACACTAGCTTTAGGAAATGCGTGAACCTGGGCCTTAGGGAAAGCGTGAACACTAGCCTTAGCGAAAGCGCCAAAACTATGCTTAGGTAAAGGCTAAACACTATCCTTAAAGAAAGCCTAAACAGTAGTTTTAGGGAAAGCTTCAACACTAGCCTTAGGAAAAGCGCGAACACCAGCCTTAGGAATATGTAAACATTAGTATTTAGGAAAGCGTGAATACTAGCCTTAGCCAAATCGTGAACACTAGCCTTAGCGAAAGCGTGAACACTAACCTTAGGGAAAGCTTGAACACTAGCCTGAGAGAAAGCGAGAACACTAGCCTTAGGGAAAGCACGAAAACCAGCCTTAGGAATATGTAAACATTAGTAATTGGGTAAGCGTGAATACTACTAACCTTAGCCAAAGCGTGAACGCTAGCCTTAGGGAAAGCTTGAACACTAGCCTTAAGGAAGCATTTACTTCTGAAATTTTAATTTTGTTTCCATATTTGCAGGAGCCTTCGGTCTAA
>JAOCNB020152627.1:0-10244 GCA_026546465.2 Palythoa caribaeorum | reverse complement strand
TTTCTCTTATTGTGATTCAGATTAGTTTGAATACTAATCGCCAAATGTCCGGAGAACAATAGGCATTCTGCCCTATGATTACCATTGGAAGCATAAAGCACTTGAAGTGTGGAACACACAAACATTATCATTTACAAGTTTCAAGGGGAAGAAATCAAAAGGGAATCAAAGATAAAAGTTGCCAATTAAGCATTTTTCTAACCAGATGCTAACTAGCAGTAGCATGAAAAGTTTTCCCTGAACAAAGGATTTACAAAATTCTTATGCTTTCCATTGATAACAGTTGTATGAAGGAACTGAAGGAATTACCGACGTAAAATAAAACACACCTAGATCTTTTCAAAGTAAATGCTAATTATATCTATTACCGTGAAGTTCAGCATATCAAAATTTAAAATTTTCGAATATTTAACTCATAATCAAAATATCCAACTGTACAGCCTTTTGAATAATTTATGAGTGAAGGCTTTAATGTATTTTAGTCTTTAAAACAGTGGTCAAAAGCACGATTACTGTTACCTCACGTACTGGTAATAGTGCAATGCAATTCAAAGTCAAAGCCTTGTACAAAAAATAGAAATATTTTCACAATAATCATGAACTAAAAGGGGTAAAATTCTTCTGATTCTTCTTTCTCCTATTTCTGATTTTGCATCCTGAAACTACGTTTTGATAAACATCGGTCATCTAACAGTGCGTTTGAGCCGCTTTTAGTATGCGGAATGTTTAAAACTGCAGTTGGTACATAAAAGTGCGATATTAGTCTCCATACACTGCTGTTGGCGATTATTTTTATAACCTCAGGCTCCCTAAAATACTAATGTAAGATTAAGGGGAAAAATATACAGAAAAAAAGAATTCAAAAGCATGTGAAAATCCAAGTATGCATGACTTAAAGGCCGCACAGTGATTACCCGCATCACTATCAGATCCATCTTTACTCATAGCTGCACTGCCACTCTCAAGTACCCCGCGAGTCTGGTTAAGCTTGTGTTTGTATGGATCAAGTGCACCCAGCAGACCTAACACCCGAATTGCCTGGTGGAAAAATAAAACTAAAAGTTAAGATCAGTCCACAACTAACACATTTTAAACAGTCTTTATGTTGTCTAAAATGGTAAATCACAAGAAACAAAGTAAAACAATACTCTCAAAACAAACAACTTGCATTTATAGCAAAGGCATAATAGACTACCTCTCTGCGTATTCCTGGTGCTTGTTCTGCTTTCAGGAAATTTAACAAAACTTCCAGTAAGTTGGGATACTTGCGATATGGTTCCACGACATACCTAATGGGATTGATCAGTGTTGAGAAACAATTTCTGGTTAAACTGATTAATCTATTTAGGAGTAAAGGATAAGAAGGTTACGTTCACTATTACATTCAACCAGTGAAATGGCGCGCAACATGGGAGCACTGAAAACAAGACAGGTAGTATTGGGTGCCTCGTCAGCTATCACAAAAACCAGGTTTATGATAATGAGCAAGCAGTCTTTACCTATATTTCTACTCATGTGTCAATACATCCAACCAATCGCCATACATACTTTATCTACTGATAAAAAATTCATTTAAACCACAGGGCTGGTACAGGATCACAAAGGCAATTATTTCTTCAAGCATTTTGCATTGGTTTTCAAGGACATAACTGTCTAGAGAAACTAAAAACTACAAGTTTTCCTGATGTCGAAAATTTTTAATAATTTCACAGAAGAACACAAAGAATGTAATTGACGGTATTATACTTTTTTGCCAACCAATTCAAGAAATGCGCGTACAATAACATAACTCCTCCCAAAGACTTACCCTGCCATCCGACTTAAAATAATAGTTAACGGTTATTAGATGCTCTAAAAGCATAATTTCGTGGGACATGATTTAAAAAGAAATTTCCTGTAAAGCAAGTATTTTATTACCCAGTGCTCTCTACCAGCTGACCAAGTGTCCACAAGGCAATCTGCAGAAGAGCAAAGAGCTCAAATAAATACAAAATACAAAAATAGACTACAATTAATTAAACAAAATGAAGATGATGACTGACAAGGTGTGACTGGATGAAACATAGTAACAATGGCGCCATGTGCCAGTTTACCTCTCTTTTAGGCAGTGATGAAGCATCCTGTAACATATCAATGATAATTGGGCACAGCTCCTCAATCCACTTGCACATCTCCGTACCACTGACCTGAGGATAAGACCCACATTAGTAAGATGTTAGGTATAATGATAACGGTAATAATAATAATAATAATAATAATAATTTAAGAGGAAGAAAAAGAAAAAGAAGAAGAACAACAACAACAACAAAAAGAACAATAACAAGAAGAACAAGATGAACAAGAAGAACAAGATGAACAAGAAGAACAAGATGAACAAGAAGAACAAGAAAAATAAGAAGAACAAGAAAAATAAGAAGAACAAAAAGAACAACAAGAACAAGATGAACAACAAGAACAAGAAGAAGGAGGAGGAGGAGGAAAAGGAGAAGACCACGACGACCATCTAGAAGAAGAAGAATAGTAATAATAATAATAGTAATAATAATAATTAATATTCAGAACGAAGATTAACGCAAGTATCCGACGTTTCGAAGTCATACTGACGTCATTTTCAAGGATTAACTCAAATTTAAGTACAAGGTCTTATTTATCATAAAAAGTACAACAGAACTGTTCCTCAGGTCATAAAGCGTGAAAGGTACGATAAAACTGTTCCTAGGCATAGCGTGCAATCTAAACAATTAAACAAACACTTTAACCGCATTGAATCTAATTTAGTGTTCAACTTGGGATTCTTGACACGGATGAACAGCATCTCGTAGATGAGACAATCAAAATTACCTTATAAATTTTTAAGAACTTGAAAACAGTCTGCCAATGAAGAGGCTTTACAAGCATTATACAAACTCGATGCTCTACATAAATTGAACATATGTAACTAATATTAAAGTTCCATAGAGCAGATAAAATTATTGTACAAGCTAGCAGAAAAGACACGTTTAATGTGGTTGTGGATGCATTCAAGGTATACATACAAGAGTCTTTTTAGATATAATTAACATCTGTAAAACCTTGAAACAGCTAAGGATGCATCAACAACTTCTCTCATCGACCTACAACTGTTTACTGAGTGGTTAACACAATCCAATTTTGCTACCCAGATAGCATAAATCTGTGAATTTTCACAATTCTTCGAGCTATTTAGTATAGTGATGGTGTGACTATGAAAGTATATGAAATATGATAATAAATATGAAAGCAGGGTTAGTACTCTTTTGAAGTTCTCAAATTCCACGATTTTGCATGACTTTTTTCGTGGTCTTTCACAATATTTCATGACGTCACGTTGTTCATTTCTTTGCCAACATACATCAAAAGAACCCTCTTTTCCCGGTTTGTCATCCAAGATGAAGGAAGAAAACAGCTGTTACTTTGATATATTTGAGCAAATCAACACAGCTTTTTATTCTTTAAGTTTTTTATACAATCCTATCTAAACTGTACCAATTTTCCTATTTTTCATGATCCTAATTGAAATTCCACAACTGTCCAGACCTGGAATTAAATTCTAAAAGTTCTTGATTTTCCAGGTTTCCCATGACCTGTATAGACCCTGGAAGTGCAACGACGAGGAAGTGATGCGAACAATAGAGCAAAAAGTCCCTAAAGCGTGTTTATTTTTTGTATCTCTAAGTTGAAGTACAAGGAAGGAAAGAGTAACAATAGATAACTGGGAACATTCGTACTTGGTAGGTGTGACTATAGAAGAATGAGGATCACGTATCTTCGTTATCACATACTCGAAAATAATTCAAGCAGTAATAAAGCTTGACAAAGAAACATGTTAATTCCGTGTCAATCAACTGCTGATGCCTTCTGAGAACTGATAATGATTTTTTAAAGCTTAATGATGCATTTTAAGAATGATGTAAATCATAAAACCTAAGGTAAAATCAAAATGAATTTTCGGTACGATTTAAGGTGTGTAGTTGCGCAGAAAATATTGCGCAAAAAATATTCCGCACAGAGGAACATTTGAGTTGTCCCCGTGCTGTAAGTGATTAATAATAAAGTTTTACCTTTACACTTTGTACGTTTAATAATAATAATAACAGCATTTACATAGCGCTTATCCATCGCTGCTCTAAGTGCTTCACAAGTGACTACATGGTTTGACAGTTGAGGGTCTTGGATAGTCTGCAAGAGCGGCTTACATGTATTATCATCAAGAAATGCCCTCAGAAGTACAGACAAACCACAACACCGGGATCACTACCCTACTCTTTTCGACAAGTGCGTGGGTTCTTTTAAGTCCCCCGATAGAGGGTCGAGAGACTGGACCTACGGTTTAACATCCTCATCCGAGAAGACGTGAAGGTCTAACCATTTGTAGATATTAGAGCAAAGGCAGCACCTTCTCCTCAATTATTTTAAGACCCTGAGTGAGGGTCCAGCCAGGAATCAAACCCCGGCCTCCCACACAGCAGACTGGCACCTTACCAACTAGGCTAACCAGGCAGTGGTTTATTTTTTTCTCTTACCTGTGCATGTTCTCCAATAGCCGCCAGTACACTAATGACGACATTCGGGTCCTGGTCTCTCAACTTGGGAATAAGAGCCTAATAGCAAAATAAAGTAATTAACATCGTCCACAATAATAAGTACGCTAGCTATATGGTTGTATGAAAAAGTGCCACATGGAAGCCGCGTTTTCTTTAAGTATGAGACGCTCTGTTGTTTAAGAACAAAGGAAGACAAAAATAGGGAAGTCTTTGCAATACTGGAAATACAAGCTTTAGAAGGAATTGTTTTTTTTTTAATGAAAAACCGTAGCATAATATATTAATGTAATAATTATGCCTCCATTTAGCACTTTAGAATAACAAACAGTAAATTCAAATTAAATTATTTTTTTCGATAGTGAAGCTAAGATATTTTACACATTCCTGGATTTACAAAGAGCTTAACCATTTTCTCAGGACCTTCTGGATTTACAAAGACAATGGAAACTCCGACAGTTTTACAAAAAACAAAAAACAAGAATTAAGCCCATTATTGCAGTTTTGAATGGTTAGTATTTTCATTTATACCTCTGAGTTGGCTTAAAAGTAGTGTAAGTGCCAAACATACAACTGATGACTTTTTAAGAGGAACAACTTCAAGCAGATGCAGTACCTTTAAGATTGGCTCCATATACGGTCTGATGAGTCTGGGGGCATTTGAGACAAGATGGCCAAGCATACGTGCACTCTGCTCTTTATTTCGCCCGACTCCACTGTACTCAAGCTCTGTAAGAATCTAAAACAGAAAAGTTTCATTTAGATTAACAAAGTACTTCTGTGAAACAGTATAATACTAAATTTGAAGTATTAGTTCCACTTTCAGTTTGCATTGATTACTGTGACGATAAATAATTCATACTGGGTCATAAACATTGTTTTTATTCAAATCAAACTTTCATTGGAACAAAATTAATGAATATATGCATCTTGGTGAATTTCGACATCCAGAACTATCTTTTAAAAATTGCTGCACTCAAAAAGCAGGATTTTAAAGAATTAGGTGTGTACACAGCAAAGGGAAATATAGGTTGCTTCCAATTATTGGTGTGATAATAACTTGTACGAGTTTCAATGTCTTTGGGAGATGCAAGGTATAAGGGCTATGCAACCCGCCAATTGTTCCAACGTATTGAAGAACATCGGCTCCAGAGCTCCTCCATTGGGAAAATATCAGTTGCTTCCAAATATTGGTGTGATAATAACTTGTACGAGTTTCAATGTCTTTGGGCGATGCAAGGTATAAGGGCTATGCAACCCGCCATTTGTTCCAACGTATTGAAGAACATCGGCTCCAGAGCTCCTCCATTGGGAAAATATAGGTTGCTTCCAATTATTGGTGTGATAATAACTTGTACGGCGGGGGAATTGAGGTTACTCTTACCTGGATCAGAGTTTTCCTGAGAGAAGGCAAGATGTATGCTGGGTTCAGGCTGCTCAGCCTTCCAATGGTAGAAATGGCCAATTCTCGAATTTCAAACTCCTGATAAGTAGAAGAATAGATAAATAAAAATAGAGATAAACCTGACCTAAAGTATCAATACACGGTTCAGAGTACAAAGGATCAACAAAGAAACCTTGATACATAACATTTTGATATTTGTTACTTTCAAATAAAAGTGATTTATAAGCACACACACAGCTTCAAAGGAAACACGCTTCCTTTACAGTGTTGACTATCTTTTCAATCTCGAATTTTCCAAACTTTTGCTCTATTTTCTAGACTTTTCCATATTTTACACAATGGTTTTGGATTTCCAAACATTTTCTAGCTCAGTTCCAGACTTTGTACGAACCCTGATAGAAGGATGCAAATAAAAAAGAACTAAGTTTCTCGGTAAGGTATTTAGCTATGATGTCTTGTTGTGTGGAAACAACAATTTTTGCAGTGATAAACTAAATTAACAGTAAACGGAAGAAACACACCTCATCATTTAGAGCCACGAAGAGTGCAGCTAGATTCTCTGCCTGTGCTAGATGCGCATCAAACCTTTCATCGAGTGATGATAATACACAAAAACGAATCTCGGGATCTGGAAAAGATGAATAAAAAATATCCTTTACACTTGTTTGATCTTCAAATCGTCATTCACAAAAAATTATAAGTGAAACCTGTATCTAAAGATATGCTATCTATCTATTCATTGAAAGAGGCAGCGTGGTTTTGCACTTCAATTAACAATACTCTGAAAACTACTGTAACACACTTTATGTGACGGCCTAACGGATGTTTTAATAAACCACTAAACAGTTTTTAAACTTTCCACAGTTCTACAAATTATTTATAATGTTAACGTTTTGAACAATTTGTCAGTTATGGGCCTGTTTAACTAGCGGAAACCGTAGATGTGTTTTATTAACTAAAAATATTACAAGATTATTAACTGAGCGCGAGGTCTGTATGGTAAAATATCAGACCGAGGTCTTGACAGTACGGACCGCGCGCAGCGAGGTTTTTACAAAAAAGATCGAGGTCTGATATTTTTACATACAGACTGAGCAAGTGAGGTTAATAATTCGTTTATTATACGACTTTTTTTACTTACGGTAATCTATCCCATGCTACGTTTACGGAAATCATCGGAACTATCTGACAGTTTTTGGAAATCATCGGAAAGCTTCGGGAAAGTTAAAAGCTGTTTTTTATGCATCTTTGGATTTTTGAAGATTTTCTAAAAATCTTTGCAAATCTTCGGAAGTGTTCGGAAGTTTTCGGACATTTTTGGAAGTACTTTCAAATCGTTTTTCAAATAATTTCGTGAGTTTTGAAAATGTTTTGAAAATTAACATTCGGGTAACCAGTCCGAATACATATTTTGACAGAGCGTGTGTGAACCAATCAGAATGCAGGAAATTGAAAGGTCATATAATAAATGTGTTTTATTAACCCTTTGAGCCCCAAGCACGACAAATGATGTGTTGGTAAATTCTCCCAACTGAACTCCATACCTTCTATATAAACACTTTGGGAGAATTTGGCCTTTCAACTTCCACAGTTTATTCCTTTTGATCAATTTCATATTTCTCATTACCAGTTGTATTGTTTTGTTATGAGTTATGTAAGGAGAAGTTAGATTTTGATAAATTGCTCTGGGCTGAAAGGGTTAATGGTCATCATGTTCTCTTGTGCTCTACCAACTTCCTGCATGCATCCATTTAATAAATAGAATCCATGTTGGCGTGCATCTGTTCAGTAATAGATAACAGATGACGTGGAACTGTGGTAAGAACAAAAAAGTGGCACACTAAGCGACAGCTGAATGTGTCACTGATGTTCTTACGACAGTTGATGTCCTCTGTGATCTATTACTGAACAGATGCGCAAAGACATGGAATCTATTTGTTTTAATATAATCAAAAATTAAAAACTTTGAAATGATGGTGTCAATCGTGCTTCTGTCCTCTAATATATCATAGGCGAGAACCAATCAAAATGGGAGAATAACTTGGGTTATTGCTGCCGATTAGGCAGCCTTCATATTCTTGAAGCAATTGAGACATTTTGGTTTGAATGGTTCGACCCATCGTTCACGTTAAGAAACAGCCAATCAGAAATCCTATTATATGGCGCAGTCTACAGTAGCAAATCAACAGCTGTAAAAGTATAGTTAAATACACCACTTCAACGAATCGTGGCCTCGGTTCCAGGTTGGGGACTTGGTGCCAAACTTGGGGTGAAAGCAAAAGTTTGATGTGATTCGCACAGGTCTTGAGATTGAAACTTCGATTGTATTGTCTTATTTCATTGATATTTGCTGATTGTTTGCGAATCGCACAAGAACTGTTTGTTAGTGACTTCGCATGAAGTGGTCTTTCATCCCAAATTTGGCACCCATTCCCCAACATGGAACCGAGACCGGAGCTTATCGAAGTAGTCTATTTCTATTTTTTAACAAGTTTCATGTAAATTATTGTTGAAAAGCTCCTTGAAGGAACAATAATAATAGTGTATCAAGTATTTAATATTTGGTTGTGTTAGCAATACTGCTGGAGCATGTCAAATTTGGGAGGATATCCTTGTTGATCATCCAACGGACATGTTTGCAATCAAGATGGCTCATGACTCCTATTTCTACCTCGGATACCAGCCGCAAATGAGGGACTCGATTGCCCGGGTTATGAAGAAATGGACACAAGATATGCCTTTGTACTGGTATGCTATATTAAGCACTTAATGACTGACCCCAATGGGAATAAAACTCTATGTTTCCTATTTGGCCAGTCATTAAGTGTTTTGTTATACTCCTCAACTGAAATAAAACAAACTATAAATGGATATGATGCATATAAAGTCTTAATTTTCAAACTTTTCTTGGGCAATTTGCTCCTTGCAAATGTTTCTTACAGTTTTGATGGCATTCAAATTCAGCCAATTTCCAGTTTCTGAATTTCCTCTTCACTTCTTATATGAAAGTATTTCGTTGTTGCCATGAAAAGCTAAATCCTTTCGCGAGGCTAAAAAGATAAAACATAAATAAAACTAAAACGCTAATATTCTAGAGTATTAAAACAAAAGATTGTCCATCTTGCAGTTTTCTCCTCGGGAGTTTATCAATGGTTTCATAGTCTTAATATAAAATGCTCCTAGTAGTTTAATGTTGACTTTTACAGTTTTATCAAAAAATATGTAAATTAGGCTTTAATCCTTTCTCAAAAGCTAAATCCTTTTACGAGCCTAAGTGGCCCATTGGAGCGGGTGCTTATCTCCGGTTTCTGTAGTGTTCAGCGGATGAGAGTCATTGATTCAACCTGGATAGGACACTAATCCATCGCAGGTTGGCTCCCAGCAGAAGCTGGTACTCATTTTACCGACCTCAGGAGGTCATGGAAAGCTGAGTCAACTTTTGCAGAAAAGAAGGTCGCACAAATGTTCAACACTCGCTGAGCCGGGGTTTAAACCCAGGACCTTGTGGTTAGTAGGCGGAGATCTTATGACCGCGCCAACCATGCCAATGTTACCTATTCTGCTTTTTTAATTTCGTTCAGCATGTTGGACAACAATACGCTCATGAATTTGCTGCCTTTTCAAGATGCCTTGATGTCCACTCAAGGTTTAAGCTGTTGTCGCCCTAAGGAGTTAGTGAGTTTTGATCACCAGGGGAGTGCATCACTTGATAGAATCTTGTCCAACAAAAAACTGCATTTCAGTTGGGGTGCTCAAAAAGCCAAAAAACTTTTGAATTAGGTAAAACAACTACACTTATAGGTCAGTGGGGTTTGAAAGAAGAAGCTCAAAATGCCTTGGAACCTGATGGGCTTCATGCAAGAACAGGGTTTTTTTTAGCCAAAGTTTAAATTTATTTATCGTATTTACTCGAATAAACGCCGTGGCGTTTATTAAATTTTTCATGATTTGGGTGCGGTGTTTATTCAAGGGCGGCGTTTATTTGAGGGCTGCGTTTATTTCAAATGCTGTTTATTTTTTTAAACAACCAACCATAACTTTACTTTAAAAAGAGGAAAAATAATACAGTTCTTTGTCTGGCTGTACTGTTCACGCCTTACAGTTTTACTTGTTGCGTTTGCAAACCGCCGTAAGAAATCTTTAAACTGCCTTCCAAACTTTAAACTTATAGTTTTAAACAGCTCTGCTCTGCGCTTGTAAAAGGTGAACGTCATAAATTTGATGTTTTAGTTTGTTGTCTGTTCCAGGGTGCGGCGTTTATTCGAGGGCGGCGTTTATTA
>JAOCNB020152588.1:0-10244 GCA_026546465.2 Palythoa caribaeorum | reverse complement strand
AAAAGGATCATGTCAGCGGTTCGTCAGCCTGGGATTCAGCCCAACTACGGATTTCGGAAAAAATATAATATTTTAACGTATTTGCATCCTAGTCGGGCCCAAACTATATTTATGCGCGCGAACGTCAACTCTGTTGTTATATTTGATATCAAGAGTCATATCAACATGAAAATCACTACCTATAATCCCGAAACAAAAACAAGCACTTGCAACAATTAATTGACGTAAATTATGGATTTAGCAAAGAGCTGTTGTCATTAAGTTCGGCTTTGAAAAATACCGCTTTTCAAGGTGTCGCGAAGCTTATGAGTTAGCAGTCTACGGATGCGCTTCGCAGAATAAATTTTGGCATGTTGGAGCTTTTTATTTGGTGATTGCTTTACCTTGAAGGCGAACCATATCTCTATTTTAATTACAGTCAATTTCGTTTGATTTAACAACCTAACGTCTTTTAATAGGCACTTGACTTTGTATTTTTTAAGAAATGACATTTATAGCACTTCAATTTTGCACAGTCAAAGACTTGCGTTCGCTTCAAAATTCGATACCCATCTATCAGTAGATAATTAAGTAGATGATAAAATTCTTTACTAACGCGGCAAGATAATAATTTGAATAAAAGAATAATTTGTTTGGCGAGGACTTAAAAGTAAGATATACGCCCTAGGTCGAATTAACCCTTTCAGCCCCAAGCAATTTATCAACGTCTAACTTCTCCTTACATAACTCAAGTAAAATAATATAATTGGTAATGAGAAATAAGAAATTGATCAAAGTGAATAAGCTGTGGAAGTTAAAAGGCTAAATTCTCCCAAACTGCTTATATGGAAAGTATGGAGCTCAGTTGGGAGAATTTACCAACACGTCATTTGTCGTGCTTGGGGCTTAAAGGGTTAAGGTCACGGTACAGTTTGAATAGGTAAAATATAACATTTTTTAGCTTTTGCGGAAAAACTATCAGCATTGAGAAGATCTTCCAGGCACATATCACCGAGGTAATATTGTATGCGAGTCTTTTTTTTCAAATGTATCAGTTTCTCAAAACAACTTTTTACACCAAACACAGCTGTAAAAAAATTCCAACTTAAAAAGGTTTTGTTCTATTATTGCCAAGTTTGGTTCAGCGGTGGTGTAATAACTGTGCTTCAACTGTGTTAGGAAATTTGCATTTTCAGCTGTTTTTCTATATTGGATGATTTGTCAGAAAAACTCCGTTCGTAAGTAAAAGATTTCAAGAATCGGCTATAAAACGTGATTGACAAAGCTTATCAAAACTCGCTGACACTGTTTTGGCAAATTAAGCTGTGAAAAGGAAAAAATGATAACAAAGGACAGTTTGGCTCACAACGGACCTGGAACTTTGCGAAGGAAAAAAGTGAGTTACAAGCAAAACGCTCACTGTCGCTGAAAAAAAATTAATTTAATTGTGATTTAAACCAACTCTTGGTTATTTTCATTAGCTTTCAAGTTGATATATAGGTTTATGGGTATCCGATGCACAGTAAAGGAGTTTTGGATCGATTTCTAAGAACATCTCTCAAACTGTACTGTAATTTTTTAAGATTACAAAGGTTAGGACTCGTTAAAAGGGTTAGGACTCGTTCACAGTACTCAAAATGACACTCATTAATATTCTAACCCTAACGTTAACCCTATAAGCCTAAGCCTAAGTTTTCAAGATGCCCGAGTGTTCAGTAGGGTTAGGGTTAGGATTAGAATATATTGATTAGGTCCTTTTGAGGTATGATGAGTTTAATCGGTCTGTAAATATTAACGAGTGTCATTCTGAGTATTGCTAACGAGTCCTAAGCTCGTTAAGGCGGGTGAGAGTTTAAACACCTTAAATAACTCTTCTTTCATGGCAAAATTTATTTCCTTATTAAGAATTAATCAGGCTTCCATTAATCAGTTTTTAGTTGGATACGGGAAATGAAAACAAGCGTTTTTCTACTTTTTAAAACGTAAACCAAATTCCCATCTCACAACAGCTATTATTAGCGGGAAAAAGTGGATTACCTGACTACCAGATAAAGTATTAAATTGCAATTGTAAACCCTGAATTCTCCACACCGTATCCATTCGTATTTTTTTTTCTCTAGTAAATATTGTAAATGATTATATTAATGTAGACAGACCTCGAAATTAAGAAAAATTACAGATCGATATTTTGCCTAAAGCTGGCAAATTTTGGTCTCTAAATTATGTTTTTAAACCTATATGACTGGCGTTGTTTAATTGTGCATGACTTTTGTTTGAAACTTATAGGTTCGAAGTGTTTTGCATGCTTGTGTGATTGGTGCACTATTTCACAGACAAGAATCTTTTAAGTAAACTAAACGAAATATCTTCTTTTTTCTCTTGTAAATATTGTAAATGATTATACTAAGGTACACAGGCCTCAAAATTAAGAAAAATCAGGTCGACCTTCATGCAACTACATTTAGAAATTTAGTTGCCAAGTTTTGGTCTCTAAATTACATGACATGTAAGTTTTCAATCCTATTACTAGCGTTGTTTAATTGTGACTATTATTTGAAACTAATAGGTTCGAAGTGCTTTGCTTGATTGGTGCACTATTTCAGAGACAAAAAAAATTTAAATAAGCCAAACTAAATCTTAATTAATAAAATCGGCGGACAAACTGGTCAATATTATGCGACTGCCCACACAATTTTGGTCCCAATATGAAGGATTTCTATCACAATTGTCAGCGACCTTATCCGGTCGCAAATTTATCTCCTGCTACGTAGATCTGAAGAAATTTGTTCAATATTTCAATTCGCGTTTCACCGACGTAAGATTACGTTCACTGGTGCTAGCTATTCTACAAGATCTTCAAACTGTGCTGTCTGAATTGGGAACGTTCGCTCGCTCCACTTGTTGACCTTTATTCTATTTTCTTTGTCTTGGCCCATCTGCAGCCTGAAGGAGCGAATTTTGATGCTCGGAATATCGGGATGATCTGCAACTTTAACAGTTGTTCCCCAGTCTGCGTCGCATTCCACACAATGTACTTTCTTGTTCTGAGAGAATACAGCGGAACAGCGCGGCTTTTCCAAGTCTTTAAACTTTATCTATACAAAAGAAAGTAATTATGGTGTCAGCTGTTTACTGGCGTAAAAGACAGATAGACGAAAACAAAGAGATCTAGCTACGTCATAGATGAATGGATTAAACAATCAGACAGCTAGACAAACAGACCGACAGACAGACAGATTTACAGCGGATAGACAGACAGATAGCAGACAGACAGAGGAAAGGCAACCAACTTAACAGACGAACACAAAGAGATCTAGCTACGTCATAGATGAATGGTTAAACAATCAGACAGACAAACAGACCGGCAGACAGACAGATTTACAGAAAGATAGACAGACAGATAGCGGACAGACAGAGGAAAAGCAACCAACAGACGAACACAAAAAGATCTAGCTACGTTATAGATGGATGGATTAAACAATCAGACATGCAGACAGACAGATATATAGAAAGGCAAACAGACAGACGGACAGCCAGCGACACGTTAGTAGACAGAAAGACAGGTAGATGGATAGACAAGGTTGGTAGGTGATTAGGTATATAGAAGGATCAATTAGTAGATCGATGCGATAGTACAAAGTGTCACATTATATTGTACTATTGGTTGCAACATTTTAGACTTTGCATATATAGAAATATAATTACATCTTTAAGAAAGAGACACAAAAGAAAATAAACATATGCCTTTTCTTTGAAGCCCTCGGCTGCCACGAGGTAGAAATTTTGTCCGACCAGACGAATGTCATGTGCTTGACAGGCTTCCTGTCCACATTTCTTGCAGAAAAATGTGACGTCATTTGGATCGTGCTGCAGCTTTTTTTCGGTTTGAGTTTTCTTTTTTACTTCTCGATCCCGTTTAGATTTCTCTTGCAGAGTACAAACCTATCGTAACAGTTTTGATTCTGGTTAGACATCAACGGACAGCTTGGGAGTATAAACTGATGTATATAGTGATTAAATGCTCATTATCATCAGAGGGACACTATCTTACTAAGAGCGTCTATCTTCTGTTATCCACATCATCAACAATAACAATAGTAAAAACAACATCAACAATAAAAGCAACATCAGCAATAACAATAGCAACAATAATAACAACAACAACAACAACAATAATAATAATAATAATAATAATAACAACAACAATAATAATAAAGAATACTGGATGCCAAGCAAAAATAAACGATTTCAATTTCAACTTGTGGATAAATATCTGTCGCGACTTGGTCCAACCTCGTTTAGCTGCGCTAACTCTGGTTTCGAGTGATGATAACCGTGATTCGTCCCTTCTGTTCTTTCAATATGAGTCGTTTGTAAACATTCTGAAAATACATTTTTCAAAAGTCCTGAATACCACAATAGTGTATAGAGGGACCGAATTAGCCGTATTTTTGCGAAGAAATCTCGTCAACGTGCGGGCAACGAATTATCACACAATGACGTCATAATTCATGAATGTATAAAATGCGTTACTAACATTATAAACTGAAACTGGCAGCTAGCGAAGTTTAAAAGCTGATTAACACTTACATGTATAGGAATGATGTGACTGGGAGCAAAGACCACAGGGAGACCAGCCTGGACAAGTTTGTTCCTGAGCATTTTGGCAGCCAGCTGGTGACCTGCTCTGAGTTTGCGCCCTTCATCACTAGCAAGGATCTCTATGGACTTGATGGCCGAGTTGACTGTCACGGGGGGTAGGGAGGTGGTGAAAATGAACCCAGAACCATAACTGCGAATGTTGTCAACCAAGAGCGAGGTACTGGCAATGTAGCCGCCAATCGATCCAAAGGCTTTCCCAAGGGTGCCGCTGATGATGTCCATCTTGGGTATCAAACCATCACGCTCTCCTACCCCTGCTCCATGGTCACCATACAACCCCACGGCATGCACCTGTTTTGGATAATTAAAGTGGAATTAATGTCATTGTCAAAACAACAAAAGTAAACAAAAGATATGGTACGATATACAACCATGCAGGAGGCACAACCAACACAAGATATGTTACGATATACAACCAGGCAGAAGGCACAGTAAACACAAGACAAGGCATGAGACACAACCAATCAGGGCCAGGCTGTTCAAAGGCTTGTTAACTTAAATCCCAGGTTGAACCAAATTTCAAGCAGCAATTTCTTTGCCAAGGAAAGATTTATGATGAAGAACAGAAATAAATACATTTTTAACTTTCCCACGCACTCATCAGAAAAAATTGGTATTTTGCTCTGAGCGGGACTCAAAACCTCGTTTGAGGTTATGAGGCTTGAGACGTACTTAAATGAAGAGAATATTGGTCCGTGGGATCTTCACACCATTATCCATACAATCACATTAGTAATCTACTGCGTTGCCAGTGTGGTGGTCCCTGATAGTGCAGTGGTTAACATGCGTGACTAGTATACAGGGACTCTCGCGCTCTAGCCCTACAATCACATCAGTAATCTACTTGGTTGGTCGGAAAAAAAATATATGTGTAATTTACACAAATCAGAATCGCATTCTGTTTTTTTTAAAAACATATTTAGTACTCAGGTCTCACAGCTACAAAGGTCAATTTTATGACATGACATTTTTTAAAAACGTGACTAACCATCATCACCTAAGACATATAAACAATAGCATTACCGACAAACGGCCATTTGTACAAAAACACGCACATTATTTACGCAGCTGATACGAAGGTAATTAGCTTCTATTTTAAAAATTTTTTAAAAACGTTTTCAAATGCATTTTGTGAATCAGAAATCAAAAAGCAAAACAACCAAAAACTGAAATTAAAATTGAACAATCACGTTTTTTTTGCATTTGGGAAAAATGAGGGTCGGTCGGATCCGTGCCCCAACACATTAAATTGGTCTGGCCTTATGAGGCTTGAGACGTGCTTAAATGAAGAAAAATATTGGGCCCCTGGGATTCTCACGCGATAGCCATACAATCACATCAGTAATTTAATGCGTTGCCAGCGTAGTGGTCCCTGATAGTACAGTGGTTAACACGCCTAGTATACAAGGGACGTGGATTCAAGTCCCGCCCCCAGGGCAAAATATCAATTTTTTCCGATGAGTGCGAGATAAAAATGTACTTAAATTTCAGTAGTTCATTATACTAACCCTTTCATTGCCTCGAAAAATATGTATTTATATGAAAGATTTATGGTTCTTATAAAATACTGTTCAGATTTTCTAAGGAAAAATGCTGTTAATCCAAAACCTAGAGTTTAAATCAGCATCTATATGGTTGGAGAACTAAAATTTAACCCTTGGTTAGTGCCAATCAGCTTTCAACAACTGGGCCCAGGAGGCAGAGCCAAGCCATGACATAATACTGGATGGCTCACTAACTTTTATAAGTTGACAACTGTTTACAGAACTATCTATTGTTACCTCGGATGGATGTTCAATTACTGTTTAGTTTTAAGGTAGTTATAACAAAAGAAGAACATGAAGTAAAAAGAATTTGAAAATAAAACTACCTATCTGTGAATCAAATATTCTTACTTTTCTCATAAAATTTTAAATTTTCAAAAAAAAATCCTTATTCAAGAGGGCACTTAGTCAAATAAATATGGTTATAAATATAAAAATGATGATAATGATGATAACGATGGTGAAAATGAGCAATTTGGACATACAAAATTAGAATTTAATTCATGTTCTGACCACACCACCTAGCCATTTAGCTCGATTAGCCAATGCTATTTCTAAGTGGCTGTGCTCTCAGTAACCTGCAAAATTACTTTTTCTTTTCTTAAAAATTGATTGCAAATATCAGAGGGCACTATAAAAGATGTTGTTGTTGTTAATACAAAACCACAATTACCTCATCCACAAATGTGAGTGCACCATACTTGTGTGCCACATCACACAATTCCTCCAGTGGACAGATATCACCACTCATGGAGTGGACGGTTTCAAAGGCAACAATCTTTGGTGTGGCTTGGTGTGACCGCTGCAGCAACTTCTCCAGATGAGCTGGGTCATTGTGACGAAAGACAAACTTCTTGGCACCGCTATTACGTATTCCTTGTATCATGGACGCATGGTTACCTGCATCAGAGTAGATCTCACAGCCTGGTGGAAACAACAACATTGGAGTTAAATAATACAAAGATGTCAATAATAATAATAATAATAATACTAATAATAATGATAATAATAATAATAATGATGATGATGATGATGATAATTATAATAAATGCACTACTCAAAATTAACTTTTCAGGTAGCTTTTCTCAGGACAAGTGAAGCTCAAATTTTACTTATCCTGGAGGCAATGTACTGTACTCAATCAAATGCATACTCTGATGTTAACAAACTATGAGCAAATAACTGAGCTGATTTCTTCCTAATTCTCTTAAGTCTAAATGTAATTCCAACAAACCCTTATGAAACCTAAACGGACAGAAAAGCCACAAAACTTGACTACCATGACTCACTAATCCAGTCTATAAGTGAAAGAAGATATTTTCTCATTTTCATGAAATGTTACTTGGTCTGGATGAGTGGAGTGCCAGCTTCAAGTGCTGCAACTCCTGCACTCAAGCCACACCGTCCCCCCATGCCCCATTCCCCTCCTACACTACAGTCGTATAACCATAGTAACCAAGCCACTGGGTGCCAATTGAGTCAACGTGGCAGCTACAGCTTCACATTATTTTAATGCACTACTCAGGGCCAGTGGAAGCTCTGGAAAAGTGGATGGGCCACCCTGTGGAAAAGTGGAGCGGTCATCTCCTTCTAAACTTTGTTTTCACTGTAGTTTTATTAAAGTTATATTTCAAAAGTTTTCATCAAATATATTTAGCCAAAAAATGGAGATGGCTACCCTGTCAACCCATCTCCACCAGCCCTGCTACAAATATTATAGCTGAGTTTCTGCTGACGTCATTGTTCACATTCTGCTTCATTAGCATACAACTTAAGTCGGTGATAGAACAAAGATAAATAGCAGCTCACTTTAAAACATGAGAATGCTTACCAAATGAAATGAGTGATCGAACTTTCAGTTCTATATGTAAGGTTTCAAAGAAGAAATCACTAGTCAAAACAATACAAAACAGCTGGAGGCAAGAATGTTGAGCTAAACATTCTTTGTAAAATTTTCAAAACCACATCACAGAAAGAATACTGAGCATATTGATGTAATACTTGCAGAGAAAGTTTGTTTTGCAGAACCATTTCATTATTCAGAAGCTTTGTTTTTGTAGCTGAATTAGAAAATAGAGTATGTATGCTAATGTGGCAAAAAATGTAAACAGAAACTCGCCTGTACAAAGTGTTGCTGCAATACAGAACACACTATTCAGTCTGCAATTTTCATTCTCAGCGATGGCTCATTGTTCACTATAACTACCATGATATTGATCAGAGCACTTTGTACAAACCTGGCAGTTGTTTGGCAAGCGTGTAGAGTGTTGTGTCATTGGCCACGTAACAGGAAGTAAACAACAAAGCTGCTTCCTTCTGGTGTAACTTGGCCAACTGGTGTTCAAGTTCCTCATGGTAACTAGTCGTACCAGAGATGTTCCTTGTACCTCCAGCTCCAACTCCATGGCTTTCCAAAGTATTCCTGTAAAAAAAAGAAATTTAAGAAATGGCCCCATTAAAAACGAGAGTATTGTACCTCCCAAGGAAGAAGCACCACATGGTCAAAGCTGCAATAACACAAGTCAAATACTGTATAGTCAAAACACACTGAAACAAGTGATGCTGAAACCAAATTTATATTCATTTATTTTTTGTTGTCCTAAGCCAATTCTCAATCCACAAACCCACCTTGCTGTTTTCAGCACTTCAGGGTGTCGACTCATTCCCAGATAGTCATTACTACACCACACAGTGACATCTTTGCCTTCTTTAATGCCACTATAATCCTTTGCCTGAGGAAAGGTGCCAGCTGAGCGATTAACTTTCTTGAACACTCGGTAGCTATTGTCTTGTTTCTTCTTCTCAATCTCACCATGGAAGAACCGGCCATAATTGAAGTGGGTCATAAGAGTGGCTTGACTTGCACCAAGGTCTGCGACAAAGAGATTGAACATAATTAAATTCTAATTACCAAATGTTTAATATACATAATATCCACATACTGTACTGTACTATACTACAAAGAATTGCAAAAATAAATCCTTTTACTGTATGAGCCTTCTGGGGCTTAGTGTAGCATTTATGTCCAGTTTCTGAAATGTCTTCCTCGTAAGGGTCACTAATCCACCACATGCTAGCCCCAGCAGAAGCTGTTACTCGTTCTACAGACCTGTTACAGAGTCGACTTTGGCAGAAAAGGTCATACAAAAATGTTCAACAATCATTTGATCCAGGGGCTGAACTGTGATCCTGTGGTGGCAAGGCACAGATTTTACCCAGCACCAGTAGAAGCAGTGTATACTATAGTGTTGGCAGTGAAGTGGCCTGTGTGGTAATTGTTTCCGAGTCATAACCCTAGGATTGTTTCTAGCCTTTAAGCTCCAAGCATGACAATGATGTGTTGGTAAATTCTCCTAACTGAGCTCTATGCTTCCTATGAGGGTTCAAAATAACAATTCGTGATTCATGAATTATGAATCACGAAAATCATGAACCAACAGTTTGTTAACTGTCATTTACGAATCAACAATTTATACAGTAAATCTACATCAATGGTAAAATATGTTGCAAACCGTGATATATTAAATAATATGATTAATTGATCTGCAAAAACAAAACATTTGCATTCCAAATTCACCATCTTTCTTCTCGCATTGTCAAAATAAATTAGAGCTCTGTGGTTACATTAGGAACTTTAATTTCCCACAGGGATTTTGGTTGGGTCGGTTTTGGCTTGGACATCTTCAAGCATATATTTACAATATTACAGTACCTTGCAGTGGACCATTAAACAATCCCCTGGATCCAGGTGGCACTGACATTGGTGATACCATATAAGGCGACTTGACTGAGTCAGTAACAAGCTTTGCACTAGAAAACGGGCAGTGACCTTAAAACCAAACAACAAAATATCACATTTAAATTAATCTTGTAAATAATTATTTTTCACTGCATGGCCTAGGCCTCTGACTTCAACTCTAACTAAATTAAAATTCCAGGAATTTTTCAGGTAATTTTCAAGTCTGTGGATCATTTTCAAGTTTTTAGAAACAGGAAAAGATCGCCATAATAAAAATAATAATAATAATAGTAATAATAACAATAATAATAATTGTTTAA
>JAOCNB020152543.1:0-10247 GCA_026546465.2 Palythoa caribaeorum | reverse complement strand
AAAAGCAAAAGGCGGGAATCCTGACGTCGTTGAACGATACGCCACTCACAAAGGTGTATTACGGAAAATATCCCACTTGGGTCCCGGATGTAGTGGCGTATGGAATCTACGAGTGGTTTAGTTCTCAGTAAAACACTCCTCTCCATATAATAAGAACAGATTAAGAACAACTTGAGGCTGATATCGCCCAAAAATTAAGAACAATGTGCCTCGGCAAAATTTACTGGTTCTTATAAAAAAAAGCGTATATTTAATACAGTATTTCGCTCAAAGCGAATCTTTAGCAAATTTCTAAGTCTACACTAGTGAAATGTTCGGTTTTGCCAGCAGCGAATTAACCACCTGCAAAATTACTCAAAATTATGTCATTTCATTCTTCTTTCTTGTGCCGTACAATATTGTATTCAAGTTATAAAGACGATTAATCCCCAGGCCAAACGTCGAATTTCACATCTGCCGAAGTTAATGCAAATGAAGTAGAACAACAAATTTGCTAATTTGCATAAGTTTGGTCCGGGCCTTAAATTTTTTTTTTAAATTAAAACAAGTTGGTAGTAGTTGAGTTGTGATGATGTTATTCTGCCGTTAAGGGACATTGTCTTTGCTATTAAAGTTTTCCTTTTATTAAAGAGTTACATTTGTAAATTTTTATAATGCCAGTCAAAATTTAAATTTGTCGGCTTGCCCCCAGTTGCCCAAGAATTTTTAAAACTAACAGTAGCCAAATGCACTCTTCAAGAACAAATATTTTCATAAATATTTTTGTATTAGCATTAATCATATGACAAAAGAATCCGATGGCTGTCTGGCTGGAGCCATCAGTAATTACTCTTGGTTAAAGCCTTTTTGGCGAATGGTTCATTTTTACGAGAGAATATAACCAGATGTAGTGGCCGTGATGTTTATAATTTAGATGACTCTCGTCACTTCAAAAATTTCTTCCAAAAAAGGCGTTTTTCTGGGACATTTGTTCGGTGCGTATTTTTTTAAAAGTTGTTGTGACTTTACAAAATGCTTATAAACATATTAATTGTTTATTTAAATTTGCTTATTCAGTTTTCGATATTATAATTTTTTTGACAACAAGGCTTCAATTGATGGTTCTTCCTATTTTTTAACAACAAATGCAGCTTTTTAGTGGACAGATTTGCATTGATTTAACTCGATAATTCATCCATTTAGTTTCCTAAAGGAAGACTAATTTGTTTTCAATCGAGCTATTTCTCCATTTTAAGCACCAAGGAAGCCCTCAAGACATCGACTTTCAGAGGGTCTTACACTGATTATCTTTGCTGTACGATTTGCGATTGGCTCATATAGTCGGAACACATCAATCAAGACGACTTTATGTTTAAAATTTGTTTGGTATTAAGGTTTCTGACATGTTATAGAAAAGTGGTTTCCATTTAAAATCTTTTTTGGTTAAAGTTGTTCATTTGGTTATTCAAGAACCTTTTAATCGAACAGTTTTTGAAAAGTTCATCTTTGAATTTACCTTAGGAAATGGTGGGTCCTGATTATCATGTCATGTCTTTTGTTGTGGCTCCTAATTGGTTGTAATTGTATCATGTGTTATCTCTGTTATGAAGGCTCCTGATTGGTTGTGTATCCTGTCATGTTTTGTTCTTGAACTTAATGCCTCCTTATTGGTTGTGTATCGTGTCATGTTTCGTCTTTGTTATGCCGGCTCCTGATTGGTTGTGTATCATGTCATGTTTTGTCCTTGAAATTATGCCTCCTGATTGTTTGTATATTATTTCATGTTTTGTCTTTTCTATGCCTCCTGATTGGTTGCGTATTATGTTATGTTTTGTCCTTGTTCTGCCTCCTGATTGGTTGTGTATCGTTGTCATATCTTGTTTTTGCTTTTTCGGCTACTTCAACATTTGAACGATTTCTGCGCTATAAATATATTTTTTATTTAATATCACATATCTTACAACGCTTTACCCTGTTTAAAAACTACCTTAAAACAAAAGCTTTCAAGTTTGTTCAAGAACAGATACGTAATTTTATTTGCCACAAATCCACAGCTGCAACCAATTAAATTTAAACTATTAAATTTGTGATAAAAACATAAAAACCTAATTGCTCTATTTAAGTTTTGATTTAATATCATGCACAAATACCAAGCTTTAACTTGTTCGGTTAAACAACCTTAAGAGTTGAGCCAAGCTTGTTCGAACAGGTACGTAATTTTATTTATCACATATCTATAGTTGCAACTAAAAAGACTGTTTTCGTGTTTAATCACGATTTTTGATGAAAATATGATAAAGATGGTAATTGCAGAACTTTGTACTTAAATACACAAGCACACTTTCGTGAAAAAAGCGATAGATTTTTCATTACTGACGATTCGAAGCTCTTATATAGGCACTTTTCTTTCAACGCAATTACAAAAGACAATTTTTTCTGCAATTGGTTTGATTTCATTTTTAGTTAAATATAAAGATAGAGACATGGATAAATGATTTGTGAAACTAATTGATATGAAAATTTTGATAAAGTGGTCGCATATGACTAAACTTTAACTTGTTCAGTTAAAAAAACTTAAAACTAAAGCTTTCCAGCTAGTTCTAGTTCTATTTATCACAAATCTATAGCTGCAGTCAAGTAAAATGTTTAATCATCATTTTTGATGAAAACATAAAAAACGATAATTGCAGAATTTCGTAAATACACATGCATAATTTTGTGAAGAAAGGATAAGTTTTACATTACAATTCGAAGCGCTTATCGGCACAATATTTTGTTTAGTTTTAGCTCATTTTTAGTTCAATAAAGATAAAGATCTCGATGAATAATTCCCAGAACTACACGCTTTTTTATAAGAACCAGTAAATTTTGCCGAGGCTCATTGTTCTTAACTCTCTTGCCAATTACAGCCTCAATATGTTTTTAAATTGTTCTTATTTCTGAGAGTATGGTTTTTATTACAGAAAAAACAAAATAAAACAAAGTATTGGAAAATGAAACGCCTTGCGCCACACATGTATTGTATGGCTGAATTTAGAGACGAACTACCTTCATTGTTTGTTGAGTAGTCTTTACAGTGAATCTTTTTATGTTTTATGCTGTATCGCTAAGTTTTAGTCAACTTTCTACCACACAAACTTTCCTAGTTATCAAGCTTCAGCCTCAGCTAGTTCTTAAATTTTGGCAAATTTGAGCCTAGTTGTTCTTATAAAAAAAATCGTGTACTGAGCTAGAAATTTCTGCGTTTTTAGGAAACCTGGTCGGAAAGGGCTGAGTCCGCCAAAAGGAGACTTAACGAAAGGTCGAGGCGTTCAGAACGTACCACGAGGTCTGACAGAGATCGAGACGGACAGCTAAACAAAGAGCAGGCCACGTCCCAGACCAACCTGACTGACTCAGACATTAGGTACATCAAGTATTCCAAGCTGGATGCTGAAAATGACAGAGTAGAGCTTCTAGCAGCGGCAGATTATGATCCAGAACCGCTGGCTAGGACAGGATATGCAGCTGGTTTTGGAAGATCGTCTTCATCAAGACCTCCACAGAATATTTTCGATGATATTTAACTTGCATTTCTTGAAGGCCATCATTTATGAAATTGTAACTCAAAAACATTGGATACATATTATGTATGACCTATAGAAATGCAGTTAGTTGCGAAATATTTTTGCATATCTTTAACAGTGGTTCATTAATTTGTACAGTGTAACTGATGGAAAAATTTCGTCAACTTCCTTTTTATCTTCCTGAAAGTATGGTGATAATGGTGATAATGGTTTAATGCCGTTTTGATCATCAACCAATCGTCGTATTGAATGCATGATGAAAAGATATAAGATGAAATATATCATAGGTTTAATAAGTTCAAGAAAGTTTTATGATTACTTGGCGAGGAGCCGGTTAGGAGAGGATGGGGTAGGGAGGAAGGGGGGGGGGGGGGGGAGGGACCGAACGGTCGACTGGTTTTGCACTAGACTTTACCGAGATCCTAATATTTTGGAAGTATAGTAGGGGGACGGTTTTCTTCATGGCTACATTATTGCCATACCTGATTCACAAGTGGCCCAGTCGTTGCCACTGATCATAATCAATCCTCAAGTGGCCCAGCCGTTGCCACTAGAGTATCATAATTGATCCTCAAGTGGCCCAGCCGTTGCCACTGGAGTACCATAATTGATCCTCAAGTGGCCCAGCCGTTGCCACTGGAGTACCATAATTGATCCTCAAGTGACCCAGCCGTTGCCACTGGAGTATCATAATTGATCCTCAAGTGGCCCAGTCGTTGCCACTGGAGTATCATAATTGATCCTCAAGTGGCCAAGCCGTTGCCACTGGAGTGATATATTGGATCCTAAGTGGGCCTGATTGTTTAGCCAGTCACTATAACTGAAGCCGTTTGGAACAGAACTACAAAGAACCGCACTAGTCAATAGTGTATCTTTGAAAGCATTTTAAAATGTGTGTTGGCAAATTTTAAGGTTACTAGATTTTAAAAATATTTATTATGTTGATAGTAATATTAAAATAAAGACAAAATATGGAATGTTTGTGGAGAACAGATGTTGGTTTTCGATTTAATGTGGCTCTATTCGGACAGGTTGGTGTAAAAATCTATTGTGGAATGCAGCCCTTAAACAACTTCGCTATCACTGGCGCAAAAAAAGTACACCCAGAGTTGCGTAGAGAAGGATTTTATTAACCCAGTTGAAACAAAATAGCTTAACGTATATTTACAGAGAACGACGAGTAACAAGGCTTAAAATAATATTTCGTTTAGCTCAGTCGAAACATTTTCCTTATCCATTCTTGCTGTACATAATGATATCCTAATAGGCCATTTCCGAATTACGCTCCACTGCTCACAAACAAAATCTTCAAGTTGAGGCTAAGTGCTAACTTTTCATACATTTGCTGTACTTTTTAGCACTTGGCCTCGACTTGATGTTTTTGTTTGTCTGCAGTGTTGCATAATTCAGAAATAGTCTATTAATTGACATGAAATAATTTTCTTATCTTTATCGAAGTTGAAAACTAACTTTTTTAACTGCTCACCATTGGGAGACTAGCATCAGGAAATCATTTGCCTAACTGAGATTTTACTAGCCCAATTGAAATAAAACTAAGGCTGAAGTAAAAGTTTCTTACATAAATATTTTTACATCGTTTTTTTTTAATTAGAATTTTAAAAACAGCGTTTTTAAGGTTTCTATTCAATACAGTTGACATGAAGTTAAACTTTAGTGTATAGAAACAGACAGAGTTATGATCAACTAACTTGGGGGTTTAATGCAGTGCCATTTTTAGCTCAAACTAGTATGTTTATGATCAATATAAGTATTTAACTTTTTGTAATTTCTGTTCACCCGAGGCAAAAATTACTTGCTATTGCTAAGCTGGCAGATGTTATTTTCCAATTTATTAAAATCAATAGGATCCGATGATTACCTTGTAGAAGAGTGGCTAAATATATTTGTTATTGACAAAGTGAAAGTGTTTTCAGTTAGTCTGCTACATAGAAATTATGGAGACAGTGCAGGAAAGAGGTTGAAAGTGACCTACAGTACCTGTGAGTTTTTACGCTAGATTTGAACAAATTGTCAAATGTTGTTGGGTTTTTGCTTTCAGGCTAGAGTCTACACAGAGTCCATCACGAAGACACAGAGAAAAGCTTAACTCAGAGTTGGAGGAACTTGGGAAGTTACTGCCCTTGCCAAATGATGTTCGATCAAAACTTGACAAGCTGTCAATTCTAAGGCTTGGGGTTAGCTTCTTTCAAATAGAAAACTTTGTGTCAGGTAAGTGCAATGAATTAGTTAATTTTTCCTTCTCAAAGCTGGAGTTAACTTCTGAAAAACAGGGAGTTAGAGTGTGAATCAAGAGTAAGAGCAAAGCTCCTTTATAGCAATTTAATCATTCTTAGTTCACATTTAGGTTGTCTCCACATCATAAAACATTATCCAGTCCTTCTCGTGCCAGTACGCTGCACACACACAAAAACTGCTTATTCCTGCCATTCTGTGTCTTCTGCCTGGCTTCTTTCCCCAGGAACCTCACTTCCATATTTTTTAGAGGGTAGGGTGAGGGGGGAAGGGGGGGGGGATTTATTTTAAACCAAAAAATACTTGCTTTAAAATGTGTGTACCAAAAAAAGCCTGATCAATTCTGAGATATTAAAAATTAAGACATTTTTATACCAGCATGCCCATGCTGCTAGCAGTGTGGCTAGAAAGCTGTGATAGTGAAATTCTTCATAGTAAACATGCCCTGAATTCGGACAGAAGATAACAAAAAAAGACAATAAACTGTTTTGTTACACTTGTCAGTTTATGTGCATCATCATCACATATTTGCTTGTTACACCAGGTGAATCTGGGAAGACACAAACCAAATGATATTCACGGACCCAAATAAAATCATGGCATAATTTCAGAGACATTAAAATAATCTTAGGTAAAAATTAAAGACCAAAAAAATCCTCCCCTCTGTGGTTTATAACAGTGCTGTCTTGGTGATATCTGCATTATTTCTTTTTTTCTCTCTGCTTAGAATATGTCCAATACCGTGTTTACCTGTGTATAATACACTTTTTTGGCTCTGAAATGACCTTTTAAATCCGAGTGCATATTATACGTGGAACCTTGCCTTTTGAGAATAATGAAATTTGCGCATCAACCACGATATCAGAGTTCAGCAACAAAAAACTTGCTTTGGAACAAAGTAACTATGAAAGTAATTTATTCATGTGTAGAGTTGATTAAACTACTATTTTGATTGGACACAATTAGTCTGAACTATGTGGAGCACACATGACGGTAGTGAAAACAAAGACATCTGTTTGAGTAGTTTTAGACAAGTGTTTTCCTGTTTATTTACAAGTGGAAATATCTACTGTTGTTTTTATTAAAATTCTGAAAATTAGCTTGAATTGTGGGGTGCATATTATACGTGGGTGCATAATATACATGGGTGAATAATGGTAAACAACCACTATGTTGCAGTAAACTCAGCATTTACATATACCTTGGTGTGAGTGCTGTCTCTGTTCTTTTGGGCAGTTTTACAAACTAATTTTCCCACAAATATTTTGGATTATGACTGTTAGGAAAACAGGTTGGGGTAGTGGTCATACCTTGTGCCTCTTACTTCTTTGACCCAGTATTGACTCCCAGGCTCTGCACGTGGGTTGAGATTTATCGATCTCAATCTGACTCCGAGGATTTTTCTTCTGGCATTCTGGTTTTACTACCTCAGCAAAATTCAACTCCAAGCTGATTACATCTGGCTGTGTTGCTGTACTCCGAGGTTATGTATGGATTGAGTTCTGGGGCTGAGCTTCTAGATGTCAGCACAGCAGCTTTGGTTCAACCCTTGTTGAGCAGTTTCCTTGGCAATTCAGCCTCTGGCTGCAAAAACAGTGATTAGCTAGCTACCCCTTTACCCTTTACCTCTTACCTTTACCTTTGTTAAATACTTACTTGTTGCAGGAGAGAAGCAAAATGCCAGAGATGAGCAAGATGCCAGACATGAGCAGTTTAGCAACTCAGGTTATGGTGTTCTCAAAAAGTTGAAAAGAGAGGGACTTTGCCTTTCTGAAGCTACACTGGAGGTGAGTACCACCAGTAGAATTATATAATGATACTCCATTTAAAAATAAAAGTCTGCTTCTTGATTGGATAGTGGAAAGATTATACTGACAGTGTATATGTGGTACATAACTAGTCAAGACTACTCAATTATAGAATAATATAATTATGAGTAAATGTACTGTATGTTGTTCGGTCATATGAATAATTGAATAATATTGTGGTAGACAATCATTTTTATCACCTATTGTTGATCCTTGAAAGGAACAAAAAGTTATACCAAAATATATTTACAGAAACATCCAAGCAAATGTAAGAATTGAGCAGATGTTGTGATTATCATGCAGTGCATTTGTGGTGATTTCTCTTGCCTTCAGCTTTGTTTTGAAACCTGCCATTTTTGAGATTTTATTTTTTACCTGTGTATGTAGTTGAAGTCAATTTTCTAAGTTGATTTTTGGACCACAAAACCTTGCATTGTAGATGTGCAAGTGCAGTATGGCAATATTTTTTAATAACTATTTTGTAATAGATTACTCTTGTGATCTGTAAAGTGGTATAAATTTGTAATTCAGATGAAAGTTTAAAATGAAACGGCAGTAAAAAAATACAAATCAACATTCTGACATTAAACAGACTGTATTTTCTTAAAACCATTTATTAAAATCTTCCTTTGTTTTGCCGTGTTAGGCTCTTGGTGGCTTTTTTGCTATTTTCACTAGAGAGGGAGATGTTTTTTACGTCACAGAGAATGTCAAGATGCACACCGGATACACGCAGGTTGGTAAATATTAAGGGATGCAAGTGAACAAGTTATGCTGGGAGTGGGGAAGTGAAAGGGCTGACAGGGATTTCAAACTAAGGTGTCTTGTGTTGCAACTTATGTTTACTGCCCTTTTTCCAACGTGTACTTTTACCGCAGCTTGTTCATATTTCAGTTTTACTCAGTCTTTGTTGTTGTCTGAATATATGTTAACTCAGATATTACCTTTGTTGAGACATAAGAGCTGATATAAAATGTAAATATATAATGGCAAAAACAAATGTTTTCAACCACTTGGGTCATCATTGGGTTAAAATTACAGATATTACTGTATGTTAATTTCTCAGGGGTTCCAATTGATAAACAAATGCCATTTTACACAAATTGTATATTGAAAATAAATAAACCAAGCTTGGCAATCAAAGGACTGAATATTGAGGACATGGCTGAACAAAGTCAAACTGCAGGCATTTTAAGGTGCACTCATTACACACAGACAGAGGCTACACACATGTACACAATTGCAGCTGCTTTTTGCCCCAAACACAACCTTGGAGCACAGCATGACAGCCCGATGGAAGAACAAGCTGGAAGTCAATTTTGCTGAGGGAGAAAGTCCAGAGACTCAGCAGAGTCTTCTGTCTACCCCTTAATTCATGGAGTGCTTTAAAGTACTTGAAAATGTTTCATGTACTTTGCTGGTAATTAAACCTATCTGCAAGTGAGCAAGCTTAAATCTTGAAAATCAATAATGGAAGTTGCTAGCTAGGCATTTTTGTTGTGTATAAATTTAGCCAATCACTTTCTGCCATTGTCTAGGACCTGGGAATAGTAAGCAATTATCGTTTATTTATTACTTGTTCCTTGTGTTTGTCTTTTGTAGCCATTTGCGCTTGAATTTCTCAGAAATACAGTAGTCCTTGTAAAGTCTTTGAATTTTTCTCTCCAAGATCTATATGAGCTTTAAATCTGTGCTTACTCCCCCCTCACCCCTACATGTACCTGCAGGTTCATTATCATTATTACTCCCACCTTGAAGATATTACTGTCATAATTATTACTCTCTACCACACATGTAACAGAGTTAAGTTTAGCCAGGCTCCAAATTTAATGTATGTTTAAAGTTTTGTTTCCTATTTTAAATTTTTTTCCAGGTACAGTTTTGTAGAGTATGTTTCTGTGGTTTGAGAACTGATTGTACTATATTGCTGATCTTTTGTCCATGATGAAATAAATAAATAAGGCTTTTTAACTCAGCTTTAATTTACACTTTTTTCTTGCAGACTTTCCTTATGCACCAAAACTTCCTGCAGTTCATTGATCCAGATGATTCTTTGGGCTTTCGTGAGTGTATCACAACACCTAAGGAAGCGGTGAGATTTTTCTGGCATTAGAAATCATAAATAATAATAATCTTCTTCTTCCTTCCCCTCCTCCTCCTCCTTCTTTTTCTCTTTCTCTTCCTCTTCCTTTATGCTCATCTCCCTCTAGGTGTTTTCATCTCCCAAATCTCTAAAATGACATTGTACCGTTGACATTATTTATTTGATTAATGGTGTGTGTGGCAAATGAGATTTTAATTTTCAATTCTTTTTTCAGAAAATTGTTGAACTTGACAGCAATGGAAATCCCCGTGTTGAAGGTTAGTGTAGAGTTTTGTTTTGGCAGGTAAAGAAACTGGATTCATGTAAAAATTTGAGTTGCTTCAGGCCCAGTTTGTGCGAAAGAAACTTTATCTGATTGGCCAAGAATCATAATTTTTCTCCATGGATGAAGAGTCTAACAAAGTAGAGCTATGAAGAAAAAGAGGAAAATAGTTCCTAATCTTAACCCTTTCAGCCCAGAGCAATTTATCAACATCTAACTTCTCCTTAGGGAAGCCTCACATATCGATTTTGCCCACAAGAAACGTCAATTTTACG
>JAOCNB020152510.1:0-10247 GCA_026546465.2 Palythoa caribaeorum | reverse complement strand
TTTGACCATACGAAACAAGTTTGTCGCAATAAAATGCGAAATTACAGTTGAAGTCTTGATCTGAATTTTTTACTATATATATATATATATATATATTATAGTTTTATTAAACTTTAATAATAAGAAACACATGTATACTATATATTCCATAATATTTGGTAATATTAAAAGTTGATAATTATATATATAGCGACGATGTTTGCTTATTATCATGATGATGATTGCTTCTAAATCACTTGTTTGTTTGATGTTACATGTTAACTTCAGTTGATCACAGAATTAAACAAGTATGGTGTTTGCCTGGAGCCAACAATGAAATACAATATTTTGGATGACATTGGAAAGCATTTTATTGATCGAGCAGCTGAACTTGTTAAATGTGGATACAATTTTGTTTATGTGTTGGACAATATTGACTGGGAGGAGAAAGTACATGACATGCGACAACTTGCCCAGAATAAAAGTGTTCATGCAGTTGCTACCAGCCTTGTTTTCAACAGAGTTCCTGATCTATGTTTGCAAGAGTCAGGTCCACAGCATGATATTCATAAATGTAAAGTAGAAGATATTATGATGGTCAATAATAGAGATTTAAATGCCATTCGAAACAGATATCGCATTGTAATTGCAAAACTTTTATTTGAACATTTTCCTGCTTTTCAAATGTTTCAACAATATACCCCTCAAGTCACAGAGTGTCCTTATGCAAAAGAAATGTCAGCCAAGTCAGAGGTTATTACGATGCCTGTCCTATTAAAAGATGAAAAAAAATATTCTGATTGTGAGACAAGTATAATAAAATGCTTGAATGAGGTAATTACCATTGAGGTAAAATTTAGGACGGGGAAATAGGCAATATATTTTCTATTAATGTATCCTGTAACTGTAAGGCATGAGTACTACTATTCAAAAAATGGGACTAAGCATTTTTATGTAAACTAACCATTCAACAATGCAATGAGCATCATCAATGACAATCGCGACTACATGATCCTGATAAATTTGACTCAGTAGTAACTTCCGTCCATATTCAGAAGAAATAAGTGTTTCAGGATGGGCAAAAAGTAAATTATAGAAGCCACTTCGTAATTTGCCTTCATCACAAAGGGATAAATCTATTTCGACGTTTTTACCAGTTTGTTCATCAGTTTCATTGCATATATCGTCATTGCTGCACCGCTTCGTATTAATTACGAAGGCCTTCATACCGCTCATTCTTAGGCGAGATATTTGGTTACTCATCAACGAGTTAAGCGGGGATATAACAACCACAATCGAGTTAACCCCAGCGATCGATAAACTTCTCAAATGTTCACGAGAACGAGAACCCAACTTGTATTTCGCAAATAAAAGTATCGGAAGAAGATGAAAAATCATGGATTTGCCATATCCCGTCGGTAAAACGCAAATAACATCTTTTCCCAAATACATTTTCTCCAGACAAACAACCTGTTTCGGTTTCAGAATATTTTCACAATAAAAGCTATTGACAACAGCAAACTGCAAACAAGAGAAAAAGCTTCGAAACTCCATCATCGCAAAAGAGCAAAACATAATTATAGACTATAATAATTGTTTGTCTTTACTTACCTTGTTCAGTTAACTGTGCTTACTTAGTGGGTGGCTCGTCCTAAGGCTAAATTGTTCTATAAACTGGTACAGCATTTGATTGTGGAATTGCACACGGTTTAGGTAGCCTGCTAATGAACAGTAATGTGTTTTGCTATTCATTTTCAGCGACATACAAACTTCGCATCTGTTTATATTTGAAAGAACGAAATATCACAGAGCTCCCACACCCCCTAAGTTATTTGATGCATTCGGTATCACGTGACCAGCTCCAACCAGGGTCTTTCCTCCTCGAAAGACCCTGGGAACGAGGTTGATATATTTTGTCTGCAGTAAATTAAATGAACAAAAGAAAAGGATTCAACTCTTTCAATTAAGGTGGATTGGTAGTCAACAACCCACTTTTTACCAAAACATATTTTTTTAAAAAAGGTTTGCCAGAAACAGCTATCATATTTCAGCTATCTACAACAAAACAATACCACAATGCTGTTGTTTTGCTCTTTTGTTACCATGGCAACAGATCTACTGTAGATCCTATGTGTCTTAAAAAGGGCCTCGTGGCAAAAATCTAGCCCTTAAAATAAGCTAAGAGGATCAGGAAATATATTTTACAGATAATATCTATGAAGACCTATTATGCAATGACCTAACATTACAAAAATACCATCTGTACTTGCTAAGAAAAAAATCTTTGAACTTGAAACTTTTTAAAAAACTGATTTTGTTGCTCGAACACTGATAGTGATTTGTGTGCTACACAAAATCAGTGCAACAGAACCTGCTAATTTTAGATCATTGCATAAAAGGTATTGCTTCTAAGTGCAAAAAAGGTATTGCTTCTAAGTGCAAAAAAAGTTTCTATTTTAAAAAACAAAGTACAGTTTGAGAGAAGTGCTACCATGGGACCATAGGCATAATTCATACAGCCTACAAAACTAGTATGGCTAAATAATAAATCCTATAGTCAAGTTTTTTCATCATTTCAAAATTTATTATAGTTCTAAAGTATTTATGAAATATGAAAATAGTAAAAAATAAGAAATGATCCAAAACTATGACTTTTCACAAGGCTGATGGAGCTAAAAAGGTACCCAAATGCACATTCTGTAAGAAGTAAGTAAAAACAAAATACAAGAATTACCTGAAATAACGAGTTTTCTCAACCCACTCAAGACTTATTTCAGATTTTAATTTGTCACCAACAATAGACATTTCTTCAATATTGACAAAAGTTTACACCTACTTAGCCCTTTGTGATGGGCTCAGGCAGCAAATGGCCACAGACACAAAAATATTTTGTCATTTTTGACATTCAAAACTGCTGTTTATTGAATTGACTGGATTATGACAGGCATGGTCACGTGATGGGCTGTTATGTATCATCATACATGCATGCCATACCCAGCCTCCATTGTTTATTTTTGGTGCAAATAGAGTTTTAAAACACCCAACCCCTTCTGGCTTCAGCACCATATTTTCTTATATTTCTGACTATTGAGGTGCCTTGAGAAAATTTCAATTTTTCTTTAAAAAGCCTAAAATTTGTTTTGCTGTCAACATGCTTTACTTACACAATACTTGCTGGATATTGACTAAGCCGCATGCTACAACAACCATCTGAGTAGCAATGGGAGCAAGGTTAAGTGGAATTGTTTTTCCAAGTAACTTAAAACTTTTCAGCCTCTGGTTAAATCTTTCAACGTAAATTCTGGCTTTTGCTATTTTTCTTTTGAAAGTTCCTCAGCCACACTTAAGTTTTTTCTTCCCTTTAAAAATGATTTTTGCTTGTAGTGGGTTACGCATGACCTGTACAGTAAATCCCCTGTCTGCCAGAATTTTGTCATATGGATTGATGTGCTTCAGTATGCCACTGTCCTCGAAGATCTGAATGTCATTGATGTCTCCTTCAAACAAATTAGAGACAAAGCAAGAGCCACCGTTTGGTGTCACAGTAAAAAGCCATTTAAAAGTATTGGAGTGCTTGTACTGTGAATAAGTATTCCCTTGCTGGGCAAAATTTCTAGGAGTCTGGATCTTAAAATTCGTACAGTCCACGGAACATCTAACATTTCTCATGGTTTTGAAGATTCTTGGTAAAAATCGTTGTAATGTTTCTCTGGTAGGAAACATGACATCTTTCATTTGTCTGGAAACTGTATACATCAAATGTATAAATGTTATGAATATATCTCTCACTGTCGTTTCCTTTATTGGTTTATCAGGTGTACTTAAAAAAACAGCCATAGTCTTAACGGTGAAACCAGTGCGAAGTCTAAGGAGGCAAATATAAAGTTTTTCTCTGGATGACCACCTTAAAATATGCTTAGAAGTTTTAACTTTAGGTTACACGAACTGTAGAAGATTTCTTCCCTTGCACTTTAATGGCATAACTCTAGTACGAGAATTTATTCAAAGGGCAAATTCCACTTAAGAAATCAAAAAGAACTTCAAACTGCGCAGATGTCAGTCCCACAAAGTGATTTAAAGTGATTAGAATTTTCGTTTATCACTTCATAAGACTAGTTAATTTAGATTATAGTCGCAGTTGTGTTTTTAGTTGAGCGAGTAAGTTTGTTTCTTAACATCATGGCTTCCAACTTATAAGACAGTTCATGTTTATATACATTCGTTTGTGTTGAAAACTCACGGATTTTTGGCTCTACCAAATCATCTTCGTTGATTATACTTACCAGATTTTCACGATCAATCGCGGATCGGTGTTTGAGCACAATCGCCTTCGTTTTGTGTGAGCTGGGGATTGTCGTTCTCATGGTAGTTTTCGCTTCGGTTTCGTAGCTTTCAAAAGCTCTTTTGGATTTAACGTTGCCTTAAACGGCCCATCAAACTCTTCTGTTGGTTCTGCTTCTCCTGGCCAATGCAAGCAGCATATATAGTGTGCTTTGTGACATTATTTACGGTAAAAGCTTTACTGCGGCCACAGGCGTTTACCCATGGAAGGCATCTCTTGAGTCCTTGAGACTTCTTTGGAAGCAGTACACTAGGATACCTCGAGTCGCTTCTGCACTTCCCCCAACAGCAATGCTTAGTAGCTACCATTTGAGTCTAAAATATCTCAGAACAGCTTCAGTTCTCTGTAATTTGACTCATGAATCCAGCAATGTTTGTCCGACCCCTTGTCCAAGTGTGATGAATCTATTTTTGGCATGTCCGCGCGTCGCTATATTGTAAGGCTTCAGTGCGCGGCAATTTTAACTGAGCCATATGCTTTAATTTGGCTCACTGCGCATTCTTGCACGTGATAAATGCCTGGCAAACGGTTTAAGAGATCAAGGATCCCAGAAAAATCCTTTTAAAACCATCATGCAACAAGTTGTAGTTGTTGTAGCCCACAAATAATTCGTTCGATTTATTTTGAGAAGGGAGATTCTAATTAAGCTAAGCCTTATTCTCAGCAATCACTAAAGTCTTCTCTTAAAAATTCTTCTCGAATCTCGGTAATCAGCTAAAATTTTTGTCGGACAGGTTCCCTGCCTTTTTTATCTCAAGAAGTTTATTTTGAAGAGCAGTTGTAGTGCTGGTTGTAGGATTTTGTCTTCTGTCAGTGATCGTGATGTAGGCCTTGTTATCTCCTCTGTGTAGTCTGATCGATTCATGACCGTTGTGGCATTACACTTATCAGCCGATAGCACAAGTATATCATTGTCGTTCTTAACTCAATTCATAGCACCACGTTTCTCACAGGAAGTGTTGCTTGTTTTTGGTGGCTTTGAGTTTTTGAGAACGTTATAAATGATGTAAACGCCTCCAACGTGACGCTGTGACGTTGGGCACGTTTATAACCCATTTATTTTTTTTTACTTTCTTGGTTTGAATCATCATCAGGGCGTTGTAATTTCCGTTGGTGTTGTTCGTAGATAGTTGTTTCGTTTCGTCAACAGTGTCACATTCTTCGCTTGTGATTGCATCTATAATTCGGTTGTGGTTAACTTCGATAGCCGCTTTGACTTTCCTTAGTTTGTTGTGACGTCCACTTATTATTAAGCATAGAAAGGCCCAACGAACGCGACGTGCAACCTCTCTGGCTCTTGGATGAGTGAAATTTGGTAAATGGTCGATTTCTTTGCTTTGGCGACAGAAGCAGAGATGTAACTTGTACGCAACTTGTTTTAAGCTATTTCTTTCGAGAGATCTTGCCAATTGTAGCGTGTTGTCATCATACTTGTCTTTGATGTGTTTAAAAATGTATGTAGGGCGTTCAGTTAAAATCATGCTAAAGGTTTTCCTGTAACCATGTGTATTCATAAGAGTAATTGTTGCACTGGTTAAATGTTTAAAATGTTAAAAATCCCAAAGTTTCGACTGAATCCAACAGTCTTCTTCAAGGGTAAAGTGATGGTAAAAGTTACAAACAAAGCGTTTAAAAAGTCCGAAAAATGAATATAAGTAAAATCTATTGTTTCTTTCTTAAAAAGTCAAGCCTAAATACTCTCGAAGGAGAATTTCCCATCTTCCCGGTTCAGCGCGCGCGTCTGAGCAGCTAATTTGAAGGCTTTGGGGCAGCGAATTGGTGGCTTGATCCTTAAACTTGGTGGTAAAACACGAAGATCTTTGCATTGGTGATTGAAAATAAATGACGCTTGTGTCGTGCAATCTTTAACCTGATTATTTTGTTTAAAAGATGCGCTTTTTTGACAACTTCACTTCTGTACTCCAAAATGCTGCTAAAAGTTTTCCTGTAACCAGGGGTATTCATAAGAGTAATAAAAAATTGTTGCACTGGTTAAAATATTTAAAATGTTTAAAAATGTTAAAAGTCCCAACGTTTTGACTGAATCCAACAGTCTTCTTCAAGGGCAAAGTGATAGTAAAAGGTCAAGAGCGTTTAAAAACTTCGAAAAATGAATATAATTAAAAACTATTGTTTCTTTCTTTAAAAGTCAAGCCTAAATACTCCCGACATAACTCGAATAAAGGGAAGCATTATGTATCTTTTAAAAACATACAATACAACAAATACCAGTTTCCGATACATTAGTTATGATATCTGAGGGATAGGAATAAAGTAGGGTTTGCTGCTGTTATTGCTTCTTGGAGTTGGCAACTGATTCAGCTTTGCTCAATCTGTCAGGAAACTGTGTGTTCAATGGAGCTGGACGTTTTTCTTTCTTTATTTGAGACACAAGGTTCCTTTCTGATGCAATCATGTTGAATACCTTCTTCAAGACAACTACATATTCTGCAATCCAAATGTAATTATCAAACCAATTATAAGACATCGCCCATTTATAATGCATTTATAAGTAGTTTTAAATAATACGTACTGTTTGTAGGGGAGCCTTGATCTCTTTAACCACTTCATCACCAAGCTTGTACTTTGCATAGATAATTTGATGATATTCTTTTCCATCCTTGTCCTTGGTCTCGGCAGTTTCCTTATCCACATTCTCTTTAAAATGCAAGCTGGCCAAAACATGCCTAAATAATCAAGTACCTTTGTCGCAATATCACACGAAATTAGCAAATCATGTTATCAAATATTGTAGTAATGCAATTAAACAAATAGTTATAATATTGTTAAAAAAGAACCGAAACTACAGCATTATTTCAATAATGATTACATAGTGTATTAAGCATTAATTTAGCTGTGTCGGAAGCTTATCAGTGGCTGCATTGGTATCAAAAAGTGAACCAAGTTGACCATATCCTGCAGTATGTTCCAATCAAAGAGAAACACATCTTTGGGTGAAAGTGGTCTAAGGTGGAATGGAATCCTTCCAAATAGCTTGTCTGGTCTTCACTGAAGAGTTTCTGTATATCTTTAAGGAGTCTCTTGTCCATAAAGATCTTTTCGAGTTTCTCAAAGACATATGTACCTAAAACCAAGAACCAGTAGTTGCACTACTTCATTTATTTGAGCCAAATAAAATTGTTATCAACTTATAAGTAATATTTATAGTATTTAGTATTAAGAAATAGTTGGTATAGTTAGCATTATTAATTTTGAGAAAATTAGTAACAATAGTTTTAATTCATTTTCTTATATTCTGCAGTGTTTTGTTTATGAAAACATGTTTTCCGTGCCTTCATAGCCTCGTGCAAACCAAATGTTTTGAAGAATTTGTTAGCTTATCGATGAAAAACCAAGACGCAGTCGAGAGTTACCACTTTCTCGAGATTTCTCGAATTTTGCCTAGATTTTCACCAGGCTATGAAGGAACAGACAACATGATTTACTTGTTTCAACACCTCCTTGCCATCAGTAGACTTTATCTCGCTGGGAATTCCCACTCTGTTGGACATCAATGTACAAATGGTGGTAATATTTTTCGAGAGGAGCCACTTCGAAGTTGATAGCATGGTTTAGAGGCGTTCCATGGAGCTGTTTCGTCCTTGGTGATTAGTGTCTTCCATCTTAAGTCGTTGACCAGGGCTTTCACGTAGTGGGGACCACTGCCATTTTTTGGCTTGCTTGTATACACAACGCTTTTGTAGGTGAAGCAAAACGGACTTGAAGAGGATTCCGTTCTTGGCTGGCTTTTCTAGCTTTTCTAGGTTATATTGTCGGAATGCTATCTGTGTTTTCATATGGTACAAAGTCTCATTAATGGACAGGTACTCACTTGCTTAACGTATTTGGAATTGCCATTGAAATCCTCGCAAGAATGACGAATGGCGGCAAATCGGTCTTCTTTCCAACGTTGTGTTCGAGTAATCCCATCATCAAAAGAGATGTGGGCAACAAGAACAAAAGACATTATTCTGCGAAACGCGAAGCCTTGTTTCTTGGTGAAATAGAATATCGTCCCGATGATCAAATAGCCCCAGTCGACCACAGAAGTAGATAAGACCAAGCAGTACATCTTCATTTCGTTGGTAGTAGAAAAGCATGGGTTCCTAAAATCACTCTCTTGAACATTTCTTGGCAACTTCGTCAAGACGCTACTGATCTTTCGATTCGTTTCCTTGACTATTCTGTTCATTATATTTGGGGTTATGAATAGCTCAAATGGTTGAAAGTAAATGTTTTCCATTGATTGGACTTTGGCCCCAATAGGGATTGCCGATTTCTGATAATTGTTTTCATCTAAAGTTGAATTGATGCTATGGGCAAGCTTTTTACTAGTACTTCCACTTAGGAGTAAAAGCACGAGCAGTTTCTGCAGCCTGGTGAATGTTACCTACGGAAACACTCTCCTCTTCTCAGCGCATTTCATCCTCTTCTGCTTTCCCACACAATTCATCCAAATCATCTCTCTCTGGTTTAATTCATTTTCGACAAACTGACAAATTTCATGACAGTAAAAGGAAGAAGATGTAATCCATACGAATGCAGTCATACTGATTTCCCACAATGCAATAACACCTTCAATCACCATCCTGGCTCAGCTTAAGCGATAATTAAAATCTCTTTGTTCTGGTAACAGAACAGAATAGTATTTAGGCTTCATCAGCCATGGCTGGGAAGGAAATGCTGAATCCCCAAGAATCAGTGGGGGAACTATCACATTTACTCCAGTACCCGAGATGACATGGTGGTCGACAAGGTCATGCAAAACTTCTGTGGATTGCAGAATCAGAAAATCATGCGAGCTACCAGGAAAGCCACAGGAGGCCCACACAAATCCATATCTTGCACTACCATGGCCATCAATACATTAGAATAAAAATTCTTAAAATTGTGGTACTCCTTTGAAGCTTGAGAACTACCAGCATTTGATGGGTTATGGCAGCCATCAACTGCAGCCCATGAAAATGAAAACTACCAGAGCTCCTCGGTGTCAAGCATCTTTTTTAATTCAGTGGCATCATGGGGCTTCAGACAAAAGATGAAGGTCTATTCTAGCAAGAAATTAAAGATTAACAATGTCAGAACTTTTTTTAATAGATTACCATATTTATGGACTAGCTCGAAGGGTTCGTATGTTCCCTTCTAGTCCTTCCCCACTGCCATCACTTTTCTTGTTAGGACGTAGTTAATCATTTCTTATGCAAATTAAGTTTTCTTATATATATTTTATGTATATTACTTATGAAATGGATTAACTTAAATTAAATTAAAACCTCAAAGTGTGTTCAATCAAAGAACAAATTGACAGGTAAAATACATTTTGATAATTTTTGATATTTCATATATTGTAGTAAGTGTGTGAACAGTACACTGTCTTTACTTTACTGGAATGTTATTTTCCATGCAAACTTTTACTATGTTGATAAAATTGTTGTTTATGTAAGTTGCAATGCTGAAAATTATTACCAGCATATTTCGCTCAGTTGTACGCACTGGTCTTTTTTATTGCTTACGAACCACAGTTTTTGCTGAGAACTTTTTTTCATTCAGTATCGCAAGTTCCTAAATTTAATCAGATCTTCCATTGGAACTGACCGCTTCTATGCGTTAGGGCAAGTTGTGTAGTGGGTCTCATTATCTGTCAGTGGACTGAACCTTGGTCATTGTATCGTCTTCTTAAAATGTTTCCCAAAAGGAATGACCAGTTCCGATAATCTTTCTCCATTTTTTTTTGGTTGTGCATTCCATTTTTTTGTACGTTTGCTGTATATTCTTCTGCCCTGCGGCTGTCATTGCCAATAGTCGGAATACAAGCATGTTGTGATCTATGACTGCAACTAACACTCTGGCAGTAAACACAAGGAACCTGGATATGAAAAAAAAAACAAAATAAATAGTAAAAAGCTTGTATTTCACTTTTGGAAGC
>JAOCNB020152483.1:0-10251 GCA_026546465.2 Palythoa caribaeorum | reverse complement strand
TTCACCGACCGTGCATCTGTACTGTGATAAAGCACGCCGTTTCAGCCAATCAGAACGCACGTTACTTCGAAACTTTAATATAACAGCAAATTTAAAACCACTTGTCGGTGAAGTTAGTGAAACACATTGAAATAGATATTTATATATGTTTGCAACTTTTCTTGAAGGAAAAGGTGAACAGGGTAGCAACAAATTCCTTCCTGACGTCCGTGATGATCTCGCGTGTTAGACAAATTGTTGTGTAGGTTCACCAGGTTGTATTGTATTACGTTTACATTCGTTGCAGCGGTGTTTCTACTAATATCACTGATCAGTCACTGAAATTGTTACGAACATGATGCTTAGCTGTTTCAAGGAGAAATTAACAAAATTCAATAACTTTGCAAACTACAGACTAGAAATGAAGAGATTTGCCAAAGAGGGCGAACAACGACAAGACAGTGCACTACAAAAACCGAACGTCGTAACAATGAAACATGATCTTCCATTTTTAGGATTGTTTAAACTTAAACTCCTATTGATGTTAATGATGTAGCTATAACTTCCCGGACCCTAGAGAAAAGGGTCCGTTTTAACTTCTTCGTTTTATACCAAACTGCATGGAGTATACGTTATTTGTGGCGTACAGGCATTGCTAATAGTAGTTCAAATACTAGTTTGAATAAGGAAGGAATAGATATTGCTCAAGTGAGAATTCACATTTTTTTTTAAAATATCCTGTAACATACAAACTGCTAAAGATGACCAAAACTTGACTCATTTATCAGTATAGGGGAGGGGTGGCCTATTTCAGAAACAATGGAAGCAACAAAATAATCAATGTTATCATGGTTAATAGTTGGATAAGCGTATACCAATGCCGGGAAATCAGGTGAGATTTGAAGATCCCCATAGTTTTTTCTTGGTTTTCTCAGACAACTCACTCTTAACACCAGTAGTAATTGACGTTCAGAAGAATGACCGACACAGAATATTTTTTCTAAATATCTTGCTTCTAAATGTCGCATCCAAAGTCTTTTTATATGCAATAGAATTTATTACTCAACTGATGTACACAGCTGTGTTTCTATATGAAATTTTAGTTCAGTTTCATCTTCTTTTCTATTTGAAGATGAAATATTAAACTGAATTATTGTTTTATTTTTTTTAGGTTTTGTCAACTGGAGAAATTCTTCATGCCGGTCAGGCAGTTGCACTGATTGTCGCAGGTGCGTGGGAATGGCCTTTGTAGGTTTGGCCTGTTTAGCATAATCTAAAGGTTCGTTAAATGGATCAAACATGTTGGTCAAACATTATCCAACATTGTTGGGTGATGTTGGATGGTGTTTGATCAGTGTTGGATTGTGTTGGATGCCTGGAGTGTTCAAACGACTCCAACATCATCCAACAATGTTGGGTCTCGGTAGAGATTCCGGAAACTGGGTACGAAATTATGGCTTTTTTTTATCACGCGAGCGAAATTGTTGGACAATGTTGGATAAAAAGTTTGAATAAAGTCAAACATCATCCAACATTGCCCAACACCGTCCAACATGTTTGATCGTGCTGTTCAAACTGGTCAAACATGTTGCCTCCAACAATGTTGGATAATGTTTGACCAACATGTTTGATCTGTTTGAACGGGCCTTAAATTTCTTCTTTTGTATCAACAAATTATCCATCAGACTGCTCTTATTCTGACGCCCGTCATTTGAGGCCGGAATTCTGTCATACGGGACATATTTTTTCTCAGTGGAGAACTCTTTTATACAGATACTCAGGAGCACGCCGATTCAGGAGCTAAGGCCGTGAGAATCACATACAAAGACCTCAGACCTCCCATTCTCTCCATCAAACAAGCCATAGAAGCCAAATCGTTTCATACTAATCCTTCGTACCTTACTGACGTGAAGACAGGAGACGTGGAAGGTAAGTGAGTACAGCTATAGCGGAACAATTCAAAGCTCTGTGACCTGTTGCCCACTTTGGTGTCGTTTAACCTAAGCAGTTGTTGGCGGTCGATTAAATTCTTGTGGTTAGAGGTAATTCAGCAGTAGGAAGCCGATTATTTGGGTATTTAATACCCAAATCGTTTGATCCACAATTTGATTTTTCACTTCTGTATGTAGTTAAAACATCAGTTGAAAGTGGCGACGACTGATCAAGAATGCAGTTATCTCCTACGAAAACAACAACTTATTCAAATGTTTTTACAAACCACTTGTTTCATAAGAATAGTGACGGTACTTAAAAGCTTGTGTTGATTAAACGTAAATTCGCTTGCTTTTTTATGGGTTTTAGATCTTTTTAAGCGGGATTCTTGTGTGTTTAATACTTCAAAAATTTGTTAGTGTAAAAACATTGTGTGTGAATAATTATGATGCTTTATGCCATAGGTGCTATGTCTTCTGCTGCTTACGTTGTCTCTGGAGAGATTGAAACCGGATCGCAACACCATTTCCACATGGAAACTCAGGTTTCTGTCTCTTTCAGTGAAGTGTGTTTCTACAATAAATTACTAAAACCAAGCGAGTGTATTATCTCAAGAAAATGTTGTTTTAGTAACCAGCAAGTTGTTATAGTTAGTTATAGAACTGAATCGTAAACTGAAATTTAACTTTTTTGTATCAAAAAATCGACCTATTATCAGCTGCGCCTCTCAGCACCCGTAGTATCAAAGGAGTCCTCCGCTGTACAACAGTACTGTTCTTAATTGAGACGTAGTTTAGTACGGATCCATATCGGGTTAAACACAACATTTGTGGAAGAAGTACCTTTTGTATGGTAGAAAACAGTTTCAATGGTCATTTTCTCCAGATCGACTTTTTGTGGGGGTCTTTGATCAATAAAACGTATTCCAAATGCAAAAGTAACGCAATGTCGAAGAAATGTCACGTTTTGCTCAGTGAAGTTTGTGACGTCACACGCGTGTAAGGTTCGAGATCTGCAATATGGCGGATAGTGATGAAGAAAGCGGTTCTCTCTCCGATGATCTTGAATCTAAGTTTGGGGAATTATTGTACACTTTTCAAAAACGTCTTGTTTAATTGGTATTGCATTTTTCGTCATGAGCAACATTTTCTTAAGAGTCCATTAACAAAGTGTTCGTAAGGCAACTTGTGTTTTGTGCTCGTTGGCACTTAGCGAGAGCTACAACTAGTTTTAGATTAATATTGTTGAACATCCGAGGATCCCTTTAACTTATTTCTAACCTCCAAGTTACTGTATAACTGGCATAACGCTTTGTAATTCAGAGCAGGAATACGTTTTAATGAACCATGCCATTTGTAGCTGGTTCATAATTTCTGAGTCGTTGTTTCTTTGTATAGCCAATTTTTGTACCATTTTTTCCTTCAATGGTGTTTATGATTTGTCTTCATTGATTCTGCTAGGTAGCGCTTTGTGTACCAGAGGAGGAAGGAATGACGGTCTACAGCGCCACTCAGAGCATGACCCCTGTACAAAATGCTGTTGCCAGGATATTGGGCATTCCGGCGAATAAGTTACTCTTGTTTGCTTTTTCTAAGTGTTATTCTGATCAGTAAATGATGTTTAAATCAAATTAATACTAGTTAACTATGAAAACCTGTCGCCAAAACTTCTTTAGTCTTTTTATCGTGTGGGTACTGAATAGACATCAGAACGTTATAGCTGGAGGCAGATGGAAACCATAAAAGTACAAGTAACTTACCTTCCCAGACCTATCGGTCGAGATACTGGCGGGTATACTTGTGGAGGCTCTGAGAGAAGCCACGGGTGACCGTGACTGCTGTTGCTAGGTCGTGCGCTGTTTCTCGGCTACGTCTGCCATATAGATAGCAGATGTTACTCCAATCCGATCAGTTATTTACAAGTGCATTTGATTGAGTCTTGATTTTACAGAAACATTTTCATATTCACGTGTCCTACGTCTTTCAAAATAGACGTTTTTTTCCACTTTTTCCAAACCCACCTAAAACAACTGCTATCATTAGCGCTTTTACCCCATTGTCGTGCGGGTGTTATTACACGCCACTTGAAAGAATGAGTTGGGAATTGATTTAGGTGTCTTGAAGGTTCGGACAATTTGGCTTTGTCTTGGTGCTCGTTGATTTGCAACTGCACTGTCCTTTGTAAACAAGATGGGGTTTGTGGCAGCAAACAATAAAAAGCTTCAAGCGCATCCAATTTTCCTGTTCCCAAAGAGAATAACTAAGATATGAAAATAAGAGTATAAAGTTTTGAATTTATACACGGCGAACAGAGAACCCTGATGATGACTTTTTAAGTCGAAAACGTTTGGTTTTTATACTACTTTTACAAACTTAATAATTTTATTTATTCTACCTTTATTTTAAGCGAACATATGTCAAATAAGCTATACTTGATCTTTCCCTCGTGACGGAGAGAATACTTTTTAGGTTTTAAAATTCATTTACATTATGAAATTCTTTTCTGATGAAAGAAGCACTGAAGAACAACAACAACAACTGACTAGTGCATGGCAGATTTTGTTGATACTGGCATATACAGATTTGTAGTGAAGTCATTGGAGTTGCATTTGTGTTTGTTGTCATAATGTTGCTCTGATGATGACCCCATGGTGGAAAACGTTTGTTTGTTGAAACTGGCATGTACAGATTTGTAGTGAAGTCATTGGAGTAGCATTTGTGTTTGTTGTCATAATGTTGCTCTGATGATGACCCCATGGTGGAAAACGTTTAGGAGCTTTTAAATCTTTCTAACAAATATTTTAGCCTATATTTATCACATTTGTATTTCCTTTTCTGGTAGTGTAAACGTGACTAACAGGAGATGCGGCGGGGCATTTGGCGGAAAGTTGAGAAACTCTTATCAGACAGCGCAGGCGTGTGCACTTGCAGCTCACGTCATGAAGAAGTATGTGTAATATGCTAATTATGTTAACCCCTGTGGTCATAATATATTTAATAGTTATTTTGTGAGCGCGCAGTTGGATATGAGATAATATAATACAGTACCTATCGAGGTGCACAGCACTTAGAAATGATAAACAATCTCATATCTAATGCTATCAAATTCTGTTTCGGTTTCAGAACAAAGCAATCGAGTTTTGATGTGATAAAATTTGAAAAAATTGCATAATATGCGCGCTGTTTGCAAACTTAGAGGAATGAAAATTTAGAAATTAAACAAACCACTCTTCAATTATTACTTTTCATCGCTATGTATTTCTCCACGTAAATTTTGCTTCAGGCACAGACTTTTCAGCTTGATAGCACTTGGCACAATTAGTTTGCATATAAGGTCATATGGTACGACGTTAAATTTCTTTATTTGCTGCGTATCCCTATGTGTCTGTTTTTGTGTGTGCCCGACTTTATATATTGCAATCTGTCAAAAATGCAGATGGCAACCTACTAGTACCCACCTAGATTTTCAAGAAATAGAATCAAATGAAAATAAGCAAAATAGAGGTAATAAAGTGGTTGTTAATATAGAAGAAACCTGACGTTTCGGACTTTAGTCCTTCGTCGATGTGGAGTGTGTGCGAGATAAGTAGAGTGGTGGTTATATAGTAATGTAAAGAACGATTAAAATAACCACCTCTCTGCTTATCTATCCGCACTCCACTCCGACGATAGACCACTGTCCGAAACATCAGTTTTCTTCGATATTCACGGTGTTAAACTTAAAAATCATCAAACTGTTTCTATAGAAACACCGACGCAGTATCCGATTTTATAACATTGGTTATTATTTATGAACTGTTAACCAAAATGGAGTGAACCAATCATAACGTTAGACACGCAATATTCAAGATTGAAAATCTAACATACCACGCATGTTGTTATCAACAATTAATGGCCTTGCTCTATTGTGAATCATGAAGTACAGGGACCAATATTAATGTTACTTCAAAACAACTATGCTTTGTAATGAACATACTCACAGCCAGGGTTCATACGGTCATATATTAAGTCATGGAATACGGGATCTATATTAATGTTACTTCAGAACAGCAATGCTTTGTAATGATCATACACATAACCAGGGTTCATACGGTCATATATTAAGTCATGGAATACGGGATCTATATTAATGTTACTTCAGAACAGCAATGTTTTGTAATGATCATACACATAGCCAGGGTTCATACGGTCATATATCAAGTCATGGAATACAGGATCTATATTAATGTTACTTCAGAACAGTAATGTTTTGTAATGATCATACACATAGCCAGGGTTCGGAGGTCATAAAAGACCTAAACAGTTATAGATTTTCAAATATCAAATTTTAGGACCAAAGAATTAAAAAGAATTGAAGAGTCGTCAAAAGTCCTAAAAAAACTCTGAGGTTTTGGATGAAAATAGAAGGCGAAGAGAACTGTAACTTTGAAATTCGTGCAATGATCACCGAGTGAAACAGTCATTATATGGAAATATAACCTAAAAATTTTCATGTCCAATAGTCTTAAAATTTACAACGAAACAATCTTTGGAACCCTTCATAGTATAGTTGAATGGCTTCTGGTCTCCAGACATTTTATTGCGTTTTTTGATTTTCATTGATGAGTCTAATATGGACGGCCATATTTCATTTCAGACCAGTGCGACTGAAAATGAACTTCAACACCAACATGATAATGCTTGGAAAGAGAAGTCCATTCCTGGCAGCATACAAGGTGAATCAGTAAGAAAGTATAAATGAGCAATGGTTTTTTTATAGCTTTTGCTTTCCAGCTGGTCTTGTATTTCATCACATTGAAGGTATAGTTTTACTTTACGGTAATAATAACATTTATAAACCTTAATAAATGCATAGTAAGTGTACTATAAATTCTGTGTCTTCAAGTGGAGACAAAAAAGAGGTATTTCATTGATTTACCTTCAATACGTCTTTTCCACCAATGCTCCTTTTTATCAGTATTTCTTTTCTTGATCATTCCTACCATAATGACATTATTTATATTGCCTATTTGACATACCAAACAAATTAATTGTATTTACTAAGTAATTATTGAAAAGCCCTAAGGGAAGCTGATTATTAAGGTACCTATCTACTTAATCATAACAAATAAAACAGGTAAATAAGTATTAACAGTTATAATAAAAGTAAATGGTAAAATGTTATATGTTACATAAGCACCTTCGTATGCCTCTCTTAATTTAAAATACTGCAGTGGTCTCTGATTTATAACCCTCTGCTTTATAACCCTCTGACTTATACTTCTCTGATTTATGACCCTCTGATATGCGACCCTCTGATTTGTTATCGTATTGTAAGTATTTGGAACGCTATTAGCCCTACATTGAAATTAAGTCAATGTGTGAGTAGTTTTAAACGCAATCTTAAATTAGACCTTTTAAAAAAGTTTTTGTCTTAAATTGATACATAATACAGTGTTTTAGAGTCTATTTTAGTCTTTTTACTTATTATTGTTACTTCTCTTAATTGCATTTTCACTGAAAAGCCCCCATGGGGAGTTGTCAATAAAGTATTGTATTGTATTGTATTGTATTCTCTGATTTATGACCCCCTGACTTATAATTCTCCGATTTATGACCCTCTGATTTGTGATCCTCTGATTTATGACCCCCTGACTTATAATTCTCTGATTTATGACCCTCTGATATGTGATCCTCTGATTTATGACTCCCTGATTTATAATTCTCTGATTTATGACCCTCTCATTTATGACCCTCTGATTTGTGATCCTCTGATTTATGACCCGCTGATTTGTGATTCTCTGATTTATGACCATCTGATTTATGACCATCTGATTTATGACTCTCTGATTTATTACCCTCTGATTTGTGTTCCTCTGATTTATGATCCTCTGATTTATGATCCTCTGATTTATGACCCTCTGATTTATTACGCTCTGATTTGTGTTCCTCTGATTTATGATCCTCTGGTTTATGACCCTCTGGTTACAGGTCAGACGCGCTACCCACTGAGCAACAAGGTTTAATTCCCGTTAGGGACTCAAAATATTTTTTTGATAAAAAGAAGCTTGTAGAAGATTCACTGTTTCCAACCTACAGAGTTACAGATCATTTATTATAAAGTGAATTTCTTTAAAACAGTTTGAAAACAAGGGATCTACTCTGGTAGTGAAATAAGTGTTAGCCTATTAAGGCAAAAGCAAAGCGCAGCTGGTTATACATTAAAGATCGTTTCTTTTTCAACGAAGGTTGCAACTGATGAGAGAGGAATACTTCAGGCCATTGATATCACTTACTACGCTGACCTGGGCTGTTCAAACGAGGATAACGAGTTAGCGTTATCTAAAAACCACTGGGACAATGGTATGTCTGTTCACAGACAGTGAAGTGTATGTGTGTCTCATACAATAATGTGTGACAATGGTATGTCTGTTCAGAGGCAGTGAAGTGTATGTGTGTCGCATACAATAATGTGTGACAATGGTATGTCTTCACGGACAGTAAAGTGTGTGTGTATCTCATACAATAATGTTTGACAATGGTATGTTTTCACGGACATTGAAGTGTATGTGTGTCTCATACAATGTTTGACAATGGTATGTCTTCACAGACAGTTAAGTATATGTCTTAAACAATAATGTGTGTTGAATCTCGCGCACTGTAGTACAACTTGTAAATTCAATAGAAATTGTTTACCTAACCAGCCAATTGTTTACTGCAAGTATCAGTCAGTGGTTGGCAAATAACGCTACGTCCCACGTCCCACTACAGTAAGATTAAGAAACAACTATGATCATAAATTCATTTTCGATGCTTGATCAGCAGTTTCAACGCTGTCTCGAGGAAAAGTCAGAGTTAAGTTATGACGAGGTACCCATATTATTTCATTTTCACTGTGAAAGCCCTCAATAACTATTAGCAATCAAAATAGGTAGCTATGGTTAACTCGTGGATATGCTCTTGCTTTAAATAAATGGGATTACTTAACAAAAAGGGCAGTCTGTGAATTTATAAAAGTTAATAAACAGGGGCGACGTCAACATAAATTAGGGAAAGAGGACCGCACGGGTATTCCTATTCTGGATGTCTTAATGTATGATGCTTACCGTGGGTTTCTGAGTTCAGTGTCCTGCCCCTTCCGCCCCTTCCTTCCCCCAGCGGAAGCTAGTACAATAAAACACAACTGTTGTGAAAAAGAATTCGCGAGTGATTTTGCAGTTCGAAGCGTGTATGTTTATTAAGTTAAACTTAAAAAAAGAAAAAAATGACGAATTTAATTTAGTAATGTGATAACTAATACCGTTTCAGTTTACTACTGCCCGAACTGGATGATCAGACATATTGGATGTTTTACCCACACACCAACTAATACTCATGTGAGGGCACCAGGTAGGGAGTACGTAAAGAACAGTAACTGAAATAGTTCAATGCTCCATGACGCAATACAATACTGGACTAGCTATCGTGTTGCAATATTTGTGAGAACCGGTATGATATTGTGTGCACTGTTGAAGATATGTAATAACAGTCTGCATTAAGATACACATTATTGTGGCGACACATTCCAATAGAGGTACAGCGTGTAGTTTATTACCACTAAGATGCGCATTATTATGGCGACACCTTCCAAGAGAGGTACAGCGTGTAGTTTATGACAACTAAGATGCGCATTATTACGGCGACATTGTTATTATTGTGGCGACACTTTCCAAGAGAGATACAGCGTGTAGTTCATCACTACTAATATGACCATTATTGTAGCGATACTTTCCAAGAGAGGTACAGCATGTAGTTTATCACTACTAATATGACCATTACTGTGGCGACACTTTCCAAGAGAGGTTTAGCGTGTAGTTCATCACTACTAATATGACCATTATTGTAGCGACACTTTCCAAGAGAGTTACAGCGTATAGTTTATCACTACTAATATGACCATTACTGTGGCGACACTTTCCAAGAGAGGTTTAGCGTGTAGTTTATCACTACTAATATGACCATTATTGTAGCGACACTTTCCAAGAGAGGTACAGCGTGTAGTTTATCACTACTAATATGACCGTTATTGTGGCGAGACTTTCCAAGAGAGGTACAGCGTGTAGTTTATCACTACTAATATGACCATTATTGTGGCAACACTTTCCAAGAGAGGTACAGCATGTAGTTTATCACTACTAATATGACCATTATTGTGGCGATACTTTCCAAGAGAGGTATAGCGTGTAGTTTATCACTACTAATATGACCATTATTGTAGCGACACTTTCCAAGAGAGTTACAGCGTGTAGTTTATCACTACTAATATGACCATTACTGTGGCGACACTTTCCAAGAGAGGTTTAGCGTGTAGTTTATCACTACT
>JAOCNB020152455.1:0-5000 GCA_026546465.2 Palythoa caribaeorum | reverse complement strand
CTAAGACACAAAACTAATATATGAAAGGCTGAGGCTTAATTTGTTCAGTCTTATTTGAGATAATTAACGTTAATAAGTTCTAAATTGTAAACATTTTGTTTACTTGGTAGAAGGTAGTTTTTACAAAACTCTTAGCTTCTTTACTCGTAAAACATTCGTTGAGTTGTGTTTGGCTGTTAAGAGTTGATATTTTATTTGTTTTTTAAGTTGATTTCTTCTTTAAAAAATGTTTTAGTGAGTCAACCAAGATTCTCGAGAAATAATCTAGAGTCGACATTTCAGTTATATAAAACGAATTTAAGAATTCTGTTTCTTACAGTGTCAAAACCATTTAGAACGTTTTGTGCAACTCAGTAACGTCCGCCAAAAGATTGAGAAAAGTTATGAATAAAGCTGATAGGAAAGTGTTTCAACTAAACGTTTGTCAAAACCTTTAATTGTATAATTTTTTAAAAATTTATGTTAATTTTTGCATTTGGTTGACTCTTGTGTGAGTCAACCAAAATTATTGAGTAACGCATACTGGAAACATAGGTGCGTAGCACAATAAATACAAAAATTGCGAGCGTGTTTCTTTAGCGAGTTTAGGTGTCAGTTTTAGAAAGTTTTCTGTGGTAATATATTTTTTTCATAAAAATCTGATACTTAAAGCTGACACGAGAACTCGAGCATGTTTCAATTAAACTAATTAATAGTAATGTATTCTAAAATAGATAAGTTGCTGGTAAAATGTGTATGTGCTTGTTTAGAAACTGAATCTTCCTATTTTTTCTGTTAGTCTAGACCTTGAGTTCTAACTCGCTAGACAAAATAACATAATATCAATCTTATTAAGTAAGGTTGACAAATTTAAGATAGAAGTATTTATATTGGATGTAATAAACCCATAAAATGAATATATTGATCGGTGAATTGAATGCGAAACTGTCATAAATTCAGATTCAACTCTGGTAATCGTGCAATTGTGGCTATCAAATCATCCTTTTAAAAAATATTTGAAAGAAAAAAAGAGCAACTCAAAATACTTTTTAAAGGGTGGTTTTAAGAGTATAATTCAGCCTTTTAACGTGTATTTGTTGCTCATTCAAACATTGATTGGAATACTTCTAACGAGTTCTTTTATTATTGCCGGTTGTCATTGAACGTATTCTAGCAAAAATTATAAAGCAATTTACACAATCATGGTGCTCTCTTGAAAACGTTTGAATGCATTCAGGCGTTTAGCCATTAAGCTATAGCTTTCGTAAATAGTTTTAAAGAATTTCTTTGTGTTAAGGTCTTCTTTTTCCAAATTTTAAAGCAACATTTCAGTTCTATAAGAACTGAAACTACATCATTTAGAAACAATGCAAAATTCATATTTGTCGAAACTCGATTTTAGCGGTATCTTGAAGTTCCTATATACACAAAATGTTTTTTTTGTACAAAACCACACAAACTAAGTGCATCATCGATCATATGAGTAATGAATAATCTCTTTATTAGCTTTATAATAACTTTAATAGCCATTTATATATATTTATGTATAATGTGATGTGAGAGCGGCAACATATTAACGACCCTCAAAATATCCGATTTGCGAGGAAGGAGTACATCATAGCTCTATGATTGCCTTTCAATATACCTTTCAAATTAAGTGCACAATTAATTTTCAAAATTGTCCTAAAATAAACGTTTTTTTCTGTATGAATAAAAAAGAAAGTTAGTTCCAAGCTTTTGAAATATTAATGTAAGCAGCTGTTTTTTTCTGTTTCATGAAATGGCAACTCTCGGCAAGTTGAGAGGGCTAATAAATAGTTTTCTACCCGACTGAAAGACCACGCTTATTACTTTTATTTCATAACAAAGAAACACAATTTGCATTTGAAAGAAGGTAAATTAGAAAGAAAAATTTATCGCTCAGGAAAAACTACATCAGGAACAAAAACTTATCACTTGAAATTTACGTGTCTTTAAAAACATAGCATGCAACGGAATACATTTGTTTTAAATCACCAATTGAAGGATCCCACGCACCACTTACACCCGTTGGAGATCAAAACTTTAGTTTTCTTTATAACCAATTTACATACATGAGCCGATCACAAAAACGAGATAATCTAATAAAATCTAGTACCAAAATGGCCTAATACTGAAAACGTATTTAAACATTCCTACATTAATTGTTAATACCATGGACCTTTCTCCCACACATTTATATATGGATTCGAAAGCAATGACATTTATCCGTGCACTGTTTTGAAATTGGTGCAACCGCCAACAACTGTCTGGATTTTTCTTTCCCTATAACATCTTTAAAAGAAAAATTGAAAAACGACATTCAAAGGTTTAGATGACAGCGATGAAACTGACTCAAGTAGTTTTTCTATTCTTCATTGTCTTTGCTGCACTTTCGATCCCTGAGAGCCAGGGCATGTGGGCAACAGTGTTTATGAACAAGTCCGGAAAAAGAAATACAAACCCATCACCAAAAAAGGTCAGGTTATAGCAGAACCAAGCTTTTACTATCATGCATCAGATTCTGTTTTATACTTTAAAAACGGCATAACGATTTTCATATAAAACCCAATCTATCTTTCTATTTCCTCTACCGCGAATGTTATTATTCTATGCAAACGGCTGTAAACAAAATTTTCCAGTTCAACTTTTGTTACTTTCTTATTTTTAAAAACGTTTATTGGTTGAAGTTTTTTTAAGTGATGTGGGTTTTAAGCCTATGGTCCTTTTAAATTAAGTTATCTGAGTCATTTTTTAACTCTAGCTATATTTTTGCACAGATTATCCAGTCATATCTTTTGCATAGAAATGAGTTGCACATCGTAGTTCTTACCAAGAATAGCAAAACTTAACTCAAAAAGCTTAATTTTTTTCTGACAAAATACTTAATAATTGTAAATTGATACAGCCCAACCTTTAAAAGTTCCATATTTTACCAATCATTTCAGTTCTTAATTGGTATAAGCAAGAATTAATGACAAGCATCCGTCGTTTTTACACGTGTCTCCAAACCAAAATGTTTACAAAAGGTTCGATTAAGAAAGCCATTGATTTCAATTAAAATGGAGTTTAAAAAAAACACACATCTAAGTGCTGAAAATGGATGTATTTTAGTCTTAAGTGTATGTCTTTATAAATCATAAACTCAAAACGTCTCTTGGTAGGCTATAGACTAAAGTCTTCCACAATAAATAGAATCAAAGTACACCTTTTCACAAAATCTAACTACAATGAAAATATTTTGTCTATTCCGCATTTCATAGACTGCATTAAAATTAACTTTTATGTAATTTACTTTTACAGACAAAAATAATCCTTTTGAGAAGGAAACTTTGTGAAAGAGCTCCTCTTTCCCTTTGTAACTCGTTCTACAAACACTAAAGAAGAAACACAGTGGCTGCATAAGAAGAAATTGATAGCGGAATCACGTTTGGAAAAATAGATATTAATGAACTGCGAATAGATGTAATAAGAATATCTTTTCATAGTGATAAAAATCGAAGTAAAAAAATTTCTAAGCATCTGTAATATACATTAATGTTAAAATAGTGATTTCACTTGTGTTTTCAGTCGAGGGAAGAAGCGAGGAAGTAAAGAAGGATATCTTTAAAAGTGGTGGAACTGAGTAGTTGTGCAAAAAAAACTCGGAGAGGAAAGACAAGAAAAATTAGAAAAAAAAATAAAATAAACTGTTCAGACTAATTAGCAAAGAGGAGTCTTTCACAGGTTATTTTGTGGTAATTTGATACCCATCCAAGACGGTTTAGGATCAGAGAGAAGAAAAATAGCAAAGGAAAAAAGAAGATCTTAATAGATTGGCGGCAACAAGGCCTAGATTAGAACGGCTAACGGATTATCTTTATTTGAATATAAACTTATGCTTTTCCTCCACGCCATGCGGAAATGAGTGCATTGGATTAACTTTTGTTCTTAATTCCAATCCTCATCCTGTGAGCCCTGTAAACTATGATAATTATCCTTTTCGGTTATTCCGCCTTCATCAATCCGGTGTACATGCGTGGTCGCTTATCTAAATGTTAGTGTGGGCTTCTTCTTTAAACTGGTAATCTCAGTTATTCTAAATGTTCCCAACGGACTAAAACCAAAGGTAGCATATTATTATCCTTTTCTAAGCTGATTACCTTTTCACCTTTCTGTAAAATAATTGCAAAATGAAACTTTATCAATTCAATTACACTGCTTACTAAGTATCCATCACAAAAATATATTCCGATTTGAGGCAGCCGCGAATTGACAAACAACTTTCTGTGGAGAAGCTATTTTCAACAAGAATCTCATTTCGTTGATCAGGATTTCCAGAATTTCAAAATACAAACGAAGAATTCGTCCGAAATGTGCCAAAAATTCGATAACATGTCAACCCTTACCGTTAGCAACTTTTATCAAAAATGGTTGGTTTTTTAGCTTATGAACAGAATGACGGAGCGATGTAGGTCTGAAAAGTTGTCCTTACACCAACACATGAGTCATTTTCCGTTTCCCGTTTTGCTTTAAATGAATTGTTAAAAATTGATAATAAACCTTGTCAGTACTTAAAGTAGTTTTTTGTGATAAAAATCCCTTTGGAGACATTCTGCCTAGGTCAATTCAGTATTTATCAATGATTTTCATATTATACAAAAGCAACCCATGGTCGATAGATTGATATCAAATCAACCCTGCATAGAACCATTGTTGTGGTGACTTAATTGGCATCGTTTTCGTTTCCGAGCATTGAAAAAATTCATGTAGCTGTTATATCTAGGGCACGTACTAAAGTTCTGTGGCGAGTCCACGAGCGAATTTCAGCACTATTTATGAAGGGATGACTGTGTCAGTCAAATGCTAGCCCAAATCACAACGATTTTGAGCACACGGTCACAGTTGTTTAGCGGTCACTTTAAAAGTAAACCTATGCTTCTATTGATGAGTACCAGCTTCTGCTGGGGGCTAACCTGTGATGGATTAGTGTCCCGTCCAGGGGGAGTCAATGACTCTCATCC
>JAOCNB020152418.1:0-10255 GCA_026546465.2 Palythoa caribaeorum | reverse complement strand
ACAGATAAAAAATTTATTCCAAACCCTGACTAATAAAAACCAAAAAACGTACAACATGGCTATTTATAATCTAGGAAGACGTGTACAAAAAATAGACCGAACCCTAGTGATCGGGAATTCTAGACCCATTTCACAAACCCCTTCCCTACCATATGAAAACGCCTTGAATTGGATCGCAGAAATTAAACAAAATCCCAGTTTCTCACAGACCCTAACAACGAAAGAAATCACTAACATCTTAACACCGCAAACCAATCACGATAAAGTTAAAACGACTTGGCAACAACACACTGACCCTTTTTTCAACTGGCAACAGCTATGGAAAATTATCAGAGACAACAAAACACCAAATAAATTCAGCGACATTCTATGGCTCATACTGCACCGCAGTATTAAGGTAAGACAATCAATGCACAAGTGGGGCTATAGAATATCAAGCCCCAACTGTACCTTTTGCAACAAACCGGAAACAATTTCTCACTGTTTTCTAGAATGTCAGCGCCTCACCCCCATCTGGGAGGCCTGTGCACCAAAACTTAAGGAATTAGACACGTGTTTTCAAACCACCCCGAAACACATTTTCCTGTTGAACGGAAAATATAAAAGTAACAAAGAGAGAATTCTTGCAGCCAAAGTATTTACGACCGTCCTGTTTCACATATGGCGCAGTAGGAATAAAGCTACTTTGCATAACTCTAAGATACCGATTAGAGTGATTGTCCAACTCATAAAACGGGATTTAGCTGACTAAACTTACGCTCTGGTTTAAATGGAAAAACACGGAAAGGAAAAGGACACCGCTTAGCTTACATGTTATATCCCTTTCAGGATGGAAATGGAAGAATTCGTAAAGGCTGCGCTACCCCCGGAGCCACGCCAAAACCGACGCTGGCAGACTGAACTGGGCAGACACATGTGGGCTTGCCCACAAACTCTAGAGGTCTTCTGCGCAGGAAATTCTATTTTACGACGACTGGACAACGACGCAACGGCGAAACGCAAATTCCAACGACCAAACTCGACGTATATTCAAGGGCTGGGCGGAGACGGCGTACAACACCTGCGCCACAGAGCTAAAACTTTCCCCCACGCCCACACCTTCTTCCTCCTATGTGGTACAAACGACTTAGACAGACACACACCGACACAGATTTCAGCGACTTTACTGCAAACGGCCACGGAACTACAGAGCGACGCGACTGAAATTTTCATTATCGGCCTCCTCCCGCGCGACTTACCAAACTCACCGCGACGCAAAAGTGCACAAGCAGTAAACGACTTGTTGCGACACTACTGTCATCAAATAGGCACGACCTACATTGACCCTGGACCAGACTGGCTTGACGGACAGCACTGCAAACCTCAGTTATACCACCAAGACTTGTTGCATCTGTCGCACGACGGTAACTGTCTTCTAATGGACTTGATGAAGGCATACACATGAACGCACTTACCTCACACACAACCCTGCCCCCTCCCCCCCTCTTCCCAAAGGGGTGCTTGAGCCCGCTCGCCCCCACCAAAAACCAAACAAATGACAAAACCGAACGGTTTAGAACAAAGAGGACTGAGACACACATCCCGCACACACACCGCGCCCTTCCCCCCCTTTTTTCTTGCGCTTACTTCCAGAATATTTCTGCCAGGGATAAGAAAATTGTGCAAACCGGACTTGTCCAACTTAGTGTACACCGAACTTACTCAGTGACCGGATTTGTCAACCTCAACGATCGGATTTGTCTAACTCAGCGACCGGACTTGTCAACCCAGGATTTGTCAAAGAAACTGATATCGGACTTGTCACAGATCGAATGAACCGGATAAAAAATGTAACGGAATATATAGAATGAAGCAAATAAAGTTTCATTCCCTTATGGGAGTGAATTTTAAAACAAAAAAAATCTGTTCTTAGCCAAATATCTCTTTATTTTTTCTCAGTGATTTTTGCTCATTTGCGTGCACAAATTGCACTTAAATGAGCAAATTTAAGAGAACCCTGCGGCTGCGTGTGCCGCAGGGTTTTGGAGGACATTTCCCCGAGTTATTCTCAACTATTAATGAAAGCGTCGATGGCCTCATCGGAATTCAGTCTGTTTTTAGTGGAAAATTTTTAGACCTATGCTTCGAAACAGAGGAGAAGGCTCAAGTCGCGGAAGCTCAAGGCCTAGATTTGGGGCCAAATCATTACGATTACAACACAGTGGGAACTCGCTATACTTTTGTGTCATGCTTTGTGCCCATTGAAGTGGAAGACTCAACTATTATTAATGTTACACGGCCATATGGCGAAGTCATTCGAGTCCGTCGACTTAAACACAAATCGCCGGGCCTGGAAAATTTGGAGAATGGGTGCCGCGTGTTAACGTTCTCCCGAATACGGAAACCCCTGCCATCCCGGCTCTCTTTTGAGGGCATATCGGTAGGTTTTAAATATACCGGGCAACCGAAAACCTGCCTGCGTTGCTCTTCGCTCGAGCACGTGGTGGCCGAATGCCCTCTCAAGAGAGCTAAGATCCAGCCAGACAACAACGACGATGAGACCAGTCCTCCAGTGGAGACTAATTCAGCAACGGGACAAGATTCTGAAACCGCACAACAGACCGAAACCTCGACTATGGAAACAGAAAACTTTACGCAACGTGACAGGCCTCCAAAGAGACCGCCAAGCTCCCCGCACAAACAAGAACAGCAACAACAAAAGAAATCAATGCGAGTGGACAATTTTCAGCTTTTCTTACAAAACATCAAGGAACCTAAAGACAACCAACAACTACTTCTCGTGGCCAAAGACAAAGTTACGAAGGCTAGGGCCTTAGGACTTCAACACGACCATGGGAATTTAACGCCCGCCAATAGCAAAAACATTGACATGCCGAACAAGAAAGTGGTTCTAAAACAATGGGGCTCTCTTGTCGGCACCATTAAACAAGACTGCTATGCGAACCTTCTCAGGCTGTTTAACAGCCATTTCCTTAATTATTATAATAACTAAGTATGGTAAGCTGCCAGGTTATCCTCCTACTTTTTTTCTCAGTCATGACTCGATTAAAAACTTGTACCCTAAATGTCAATGGGATGCAAGACGAGTCAAAACGCCAAAATGTTTTTGATTTCTTACGAAATGCCAATTGCGACATTTTCTTCCTACAGGAAGTCCACGTGTCAAGTTCGAAAGAATGTGCCACGTGGACCACCCAATGGGGCGGCCAAGCTTTTTGGAGCTGTGGTTCGACCCATGGAAGAGGTGTCGCTATCCTCTTCAATCCTACCTTTTCAAATTTTAAAATTTCATCGCAATCTACTGACACGGAGGGAAGATTTCTGTCTCTCTGTGTTGAGATTGCCGACATGACCGTCCAACTTATTAATGTTTACGCTCCAAATCCCCCGAGAGATCGGATTAACTTTTTTAATAACATTTATAATTACTCAAAATCCGGTCTGCCCACCCTCGTTGGCGGAGATTTCAATTGCGTGGAAAATGTAAACATTGATAAGTGGGGCGGAAACCCGCTCTATGGCGAAGTAGGTTCAGTAGAACTAAATAATTTTCTTAATAATTTTTCAGTAGTAGACATCTATCGTAACTTAAACCCGCAGGGGAGAGAAATCACATGGCGTGACAAAAAAGGCACAGTCGGGTGCCGCTTGGACAGGTTTTATATTCCTGTCTACTCCCAGGCCATCTCGCCGTCATGTGAATTTCTCCCCTGTCCGTACTCAGATCATCATTTATTTAAAACTGCTTTCACCCTTCCAGGTGCCTTGCCTCGGGGCCGGGGTTTGTGGAAGTTTAACGTGTCGCTTTTGCAGGACAAAACCTTTTGTGACGATGTTCAGTCTTTCTGGGCCGCCTGGCGCAGACAGAGAGACATAGATTTCGCAGATCGCCGCCTGTGGTGGGATTTGGGCAAATTTCATTTGAAAAAACTTGCCATTCAGCATTCAATTCGACGTTCTCGGGAGAAAATCAACCGGAAACGCGAAATTGAAGCTGAATTTACCCAAATCAACTCGACAGCACCGCTCGACCCATCCCGTATAGAGGATTTAAAAACAGCTCTTGCGGAATTGCAAGCTGAATCCCAGTCGGGCGCCCAAATCCGATCACGCGCTCAGTGGATTGAAGAGGGCGAACGGCCAACAAAATATTTTTTCAACCTTGAAAGCAAGACCCAGACAAAGAAAACTATCACAGAGCTTCTATCCCCCGAGGGTGAGAATTTATCTACAAACGAACAGATCCTGGGCGAACTTCGCCGTTTCTATCAGTCGCTGTACACGGCTGAAGAGACAAGCGAACAAGCACAGGAGTTTATTTTAGATAAACTCGACAAATAGTTGACAGACATAGAGCATGAATCACTCGAGCATGAACTGTCGATCAGCGAATGCTTTGAGGCATTGCGGGCTATGTCTGTCAACAAGTCGCCCGGAAATGATGGGTTCCCAGCGGAATTCTATGTACATTTCTGGGGCCTTTTGGGCGCAGACTTAGTTGACACTCTCAATTATGGGCAGTCCAAAGGTCAACTCTCCCATACACAAATGCAAAGCATTTTATCTCTGTTATTCAAGAAAGGAGACCGGCGCCTGCCTAAAAACTGGCGACCGATCTCACTTTTGAACGTCGATTATAAAATCGGGAGTAAAGCTCTCGCTAATCGCTTACAAAAAGTACTTGATTCGGTACTCGACGCCGATCAAACATGTGGCGTCCCGGGTAGAAGCATTTTCGAGAATTTGTTCATTATCCGTGACGTCTTGGAATATGCTAATGTGAAAAACATTCCTGGAATTTTAATCAGCCTCGATCAGGAGAAAGCCTTCGATCGCATCGATCGCGATTTTCTGGACAAAGTTCTCCAGAGGATGAATTTTGGTCCGGGTTTCCGTAATTGGATTAAAACTGTATACGACGGGACGCAATCAGCCATATTAAATAATGGCTGGTTAACTTCGTACTTTCCAGTGACCCGTGGCGTAAGACAGGGCTGCCCGCTCTCACCCCTATTGTACTGTTTGGGAGCGGAGGCCCTCAGTCAAACCATTCGTTCTGACGATAATATCCGTGGTTTTATCACCCCAAACCCCAAAGTTGAAGCCAAGTGTAGTCACTATGCAGATGACCTCACTCTTCTGTTGCGTGACTCACTTTCAGTGAAACGTGCATTCACTGTGGTTAATATTTATGAGCGGGCTTCCGGTTCCAAACTTAACTCTGAAAAGAGTGAAGGTTTGTGTATCGGGGCCGCGAAAGGCCCGCAAGAGCGCCCGGTGAATATTAACTGGCAAAAGCACAAATTAAAAATCCTTGGAGTGTGGTTTGGCTACGGCGACCTCACTCCCGACAATTGGCTTTCACGAGTTGAAAAACTTGAGAACAGGCTTCAAATCTGGCGCGGCCGGGCGCTATCTCTCAAGGGCAAAACACTAATCATAAACACTTTGGGATTGTCGGGACTCTGGTACACGGCTAGCGTGTTACCGATCCCACAATCCATTATCGCCAGAACGAATAAAGCTCTGTGGGAGTTTTTCTGGTCTGGGAAAACCAAACAAGTTAAACGAGACGTCATCATTAAACCCTCTGATGAGGGGGGCCTGGGAGTGACTCACCTCGCTTCCAAGGCCACTGCTCTACGCCTGAGAGGACTTGTTCAGATTGCGGATCCGGAGAGTTCTGCAAAGTGGGTACACTTTGCTAGATACTGGCTGGGCCGCAATCTGGCCATACGACCGGAATGGCAGTGGCTTAGGTCCAACACCCGAGCTACTGCTGCACCGGGCCAATCTACCCCAACCTATTCTCTTTTGTTGGCTGACCTGCGGGATCACTGCCCGCAGTTGAGTGTGCAACCAATCGCGGGACTGACGGCCCATGGGATCTATCGTCTACTCCTCTCGTCTGTCGCCGGAACCCCCCGCTCCCAACGGGAATGGGAGGAGGCGATAGATGGGAAACTGTGCTGGTCTTCCGTATGGACGCACGCATACGAGGGCCTCAGTGCAAACTGGGAGGGGGACCTAGCCTGGAAGATTCTACACAGAGTCGTAAAGACGAAGTCCTATACCTCCACAGAGTTCAGCGCCAGGCGATCCCGAGAGACTGTCATCGGTGCGGCAAAAGCGAGACGCTGAACCACGTATTTCTCCTGTGCCCAGTGGCGAGAAGAGTCTGGGAATGGGTCTCGGACCTAATTCAGCTCATCCTCGATTCTAACGAGGCTCTGACTGCAGCTCGTATTCTGCTCAGGAGCGAAATACAAACATAACAAATACAAACATAACCTGGTAGCTTACCTAATTAAACTCTCTCTCTGGCACCTGTGGGAGGCGAGGAACAGATCCCTGTTTGACAAACAGGATGTCAATCACGTGCGCATCATACGGAAAATCAAGTATACCGTGCAACAGAGGATCACTGGTGCCTTGTCTCTCACAGGTGCCACACCTGCATCTGTCCACTCCCTTTGGGGAGTCAACAACGTTTTATGCGTTATGGTGGGGGACGAACTGCTGCTCTCCCCAAATATCAATATTTAAGTTACATCTAAACGCGCGCGGGCTGCTGCGTGGGGGCGGGGCGCCACCGGTGCCGGGCCGGGGCCCACAGAGGCCTCTCTTGAGGCAGCCTCGACTCGGGGCCGGAGCGTCAAGCCGTCCGCGGGGCGCCGCGCGCGGGCATCGTAAACAACTTACGGACTGGTAGTCTCGCGGGGGGCTGGGCACCGTCAGTGCCGGGCCGGGGCGGTCAGGCGCCTCACAGGGCGGCCCTGGTCCGGTGCAGGGGTGGTTTCGGCTGACCGCGGGGCACCGTTCATCAACTACAATAACGCTATGTGTGTTGTGGGGGGGAGGATGAGCCCTCATTTGCCCCCCAACATCCACATCTCATACTATCTTAACAGTTAGCCAATTCTGAAACCTATCAATACCAATGGCTAGCTGCCACGCGGGGGGCGCGGCGCCACCGGTGCCGGGCCAGGGCAAAAAGGTGTAAAAGGGGCCTCGCCAGGCCGCCTCGACCTGGGGCTGGGGGGGGGCTTCGCTGACTGCAGGACACTGGCCGCACTTTTCCCGCAACATGGAGGGGGGAGGGTGACTGCCGGCGATGAGTAAGTATCTGTTCTTATCTTGGTCTTAGCCAAATATCTTTTTATTATAGTTTCTTTCACTAATATTCTGTGCTAAATAAGACAATGAATAACTTCACTCGCACCGTGCGCCTTCGGGTCCCAAAGGAGTACGCAGGCGATTTTCCGGAGCTTTTCCATGAACTTCACGATCAGTTTGAAGGTCTGATAGGCCTTCAATCCATCCATTCAGGAAGGTTTATTGATCGAAACCGCAGAACAGGCCCAAGCGGCGGAATTAAATGGATTCAACCTGGGCGTTGAACATCACGACTTGAACTCCGTGGGGACGAGACACACTTTTGTGTCATGTTTTGTCCCCATAGAGTTCACGGACAAGCAACTCACCAAGATCCTGGAGCCATATGGCAACCCTATTAACATACGCAGACTAAAACACAAACACCCTGGCCTTCAAGACCTGGAAAATGGCTGTAGAGTGCTGACCTTTCAACGAATCCGCAAACCGCTCCCGTCGCGGCTCTCTTCGGAGGGCATTTCGATTGGGTTCAAGTACACAGGTCAACCCCAATCATGCCTTCGTTGCTCCTCGCTGGAGCACGTGGTCGCCAAATGCCCTCTGAAGAGAGCTGGCTTAACCGAAACCGCCCCTCCAACAACAGCCACTATGGACAATGCACAACAAACCGCTACAGAAACACCACCAAATCAAAATCAAAATCAAGAACAAGTCATAATTCAGGAAAACTCAACAGCAGATGCTGGCAATCCTTCGCCCCCTGTGGAGCAAAATATTGAAATGACAGAAATTAACCTTTGTAAACGCCCGCCTCCCTCTCCGGACAAAGGCTCCGACCAAGAGGGAAAGAAACAGATCCTTTCCGAAGAATCCTTTAAAGAGTTCCTCGCAGACCTCAAGTCCCGGAAGGACTCTAAACGCCTTCTTACTATCTCTAAGGACAAAGTCCAAACTGCCAGAGCCGCATTCTGTCAACACGCCAAAGGAGACTTTTTAAATCTATCGCAAAAGGACAAATCCAAGATCAAAATACCCGAGAAAGAAGCCGTCTTTAAAAGATGGCAAAAACTGTCCGGAACAATACCTCAGGACGCTTACGCTAGCTTAATGATAATGTTTAACCAGTCCTTTATTAGGGCTTACACCAATAACTAATTAGGTAAGCTACCAGATTGTTTTAAGATATGTTTATCTACAATCTTAATTCTTATTTCTTTCTCTTATTTTTAGTCATGGCTCGATTAAAAACTTGTAGCCTTAATGTAAACGGGATACAAGACGAGTCTAAGCGCAACAATGTTTTTAATTTTTTAAAAGACCAGGATTGCGACATTTTCTTTCTGCAAGAGGTCCACGTTTCAACCTCTCTCAAAACTGAACAAGTCAAGCGCGATGTTATCATCAAGCCCGCAGACGAGGGAGGCCTGGGAGTGACGAAAGCCCTTCGTCTGCGGGGACTTGTTCAAATTACGGACCCGGACAGTAAGGCGAAGTGGGTACACTTTGCTCGATACTGGCTGGGCCGGAATATTGCTATACGCACGGAGTGGCAGTGGCCTAGGTCTAACACCCGAGCTTCTGCAGCACCGGGCCACTCTACCCCAACCTATTCTCTTTTGTTGGCGGACCTGCGGGATCACAGCCCGCAACTGAGTGTGCAACCGCTCACAGGCCTGACAGTCCGCGGAATCTACCATCTGCTCCTTTTGTCATTCGCCGCAACCCCCCGCTCCCCAAGGGAATGGGAGGAGGCGGGGGGCGAAAAGCTGTGCTGGGCCCACATATGGCCTCATGCATACGGTGGCCTCAGCACAAATTGGGAGGGGGACCTAGCCTGGAAGATTCTTCATAGAGTCATAAAGACGAAGTCCTACCTCCGCAGAGTTCAGCACCAGGCGGTCCCGAGGAACTGTCATCGGTGCGGCGAATGCGAGACGCTGAACCACGTATTCCTTCTGTGCCCAGTGGCAAAGAGGGTCTGGGAATGGGTCTCCGACCTGATCCAGCTCATCCACGATTCGAACGTGGCTCTGACTGTTACAAACATTCTGCTCAGGAGAGACTTTGTCCCTTCTGGGCAGAAAAAGCATAAACACAATCTGGTAGCTTACCTAATTAAACTTATTCTCTGGCACCTGTGGGAGGCAAGGAACAAATCCCTGTTCGACAAGAAGAACATAACGCAGGGGTGTGTGATCCGAAACATCAAGTATACCGTCCAACACCGGATTATTGGCGCCTTGTCTCTCTCAGGTGCCACACCGAACTCAGTACACTCCCTGTGGGGAATAAATAACATTCTCTGCGTTGTGGTGGGGGATGAGCTGCTGCTCTCCCCTAATCTGCACATCTAAATAATTTCGAACCGCGGACGAGTGGCCGTGCAGGGGACTGGGCGCCACCGGTGTCGGGCTGGGGCATTCAGAGACCTCTCGAGGTGGCCTCGGCTCGGGATCGGGGTGTTCGGCCACCAGTGGGGCGCCGCACGTGGGGCAATAAGAAAAAGTAAACAAAATTACAGACTGGTTGTTGTGCGGGGGACTGGGCGCCGCTGGTGCCGGGCCGGGGCACACAGGTGCCCCACGAGGTAGCCTTGGTCCGGGGCCGGGGGGGCTCCGGTCGACCGTGGGACGCTAGTCACATCAAGGAACAATGCCAGGGGGGTTATGGGGGGGATGAGCCTTTGTTCCTCCCCGACCCTCACAGTTCGATACACCGCGAATACGAACATTTGGCCGCCGCACGGGGGGCTAGGCGCCGCTGGTGTCGGGCCGAGGCAAAAAGGTATAGAAAGGGCCTCGCCAGGCCGCCTCGACCCGGGGCTGGGGGTGCTCTTTATAACCTCGGCCAACGTGTACAAAAAAATAGACCGGACCTTAGTGATTGGGAATCTGAGACCTATATCACAAACCCCTTCCCTACCATACGAAAACGCCTTGAAGTGGATTGCAGAATTTAAACAAGATCTTAGTTTCTCGCGGTCTCTAACAACGAAAGAAATTACTAACATTCTAAAACCCAAAACTAATCACGACAAAGCAAAAACGGCCTGGCAACAGCAAGCTGACTCAGACTTCAACTGGCAACAGCTATGGAAAATTCTCAGAGACAATAAAATACCAAATAAATTCAGCGACAT
>JAOCNB020152388.1:0-10256 GCA_026546465.2 Palythoa caribaeorum | reverse complement strand
ACCGGTCTGAATATGCTCGTATACGGCCCGTAGGCCAAATACGCGCTTTGACAGACTGGGTGTGAACCAATCAGAATGTAGAAAATTGCAAGGTCATATAATAATATAAATTAGTATAAATCTACTAGCGTTATATTACCAATGCTGTTCTCTGATTGGCTACCCTACTCACTATAATATATTCGGTGAAATATAGTGAGTAGCAATTGTCAACAAAATGGCGGCCGCTCCTTCGAGGTTTCGAAGTGTGAGTGAAGACGATTTAGATAATTTACTGAAATTGACAGCCTTTTTTTCGCCCTCATCAACTATCACGCGATAGAAATCGTGAGCTCATAATCTAATTGCTAAGTACACCACTGAATTTCTCCATTTGAGACTGCATCTGGGCCTGAGTATCGTATTTTCCTTCTCGTATTACACTCGCTTATAAAATATTGTTTTGCATCTTTGAAAAAGTCACATCCTCATGAATGACAGCGTGCAGTGGTAAGGTCTCTCTGTGCCTTCCAACCACAAGGTCCTGGGTTCAAACCCTGGCTCAGCTGAGTGTTAAACATTTTTCTCCCAAAGTTAACTCAGCTATCCATCTTATGAGGTTGATATGATTCCAGCTTCTGCTGGGGACAAATCATGTGACAGATTGGTGTCCCGTTCAGGGAAAATCAATGACTTTCATTTGCTTAACACAACAGAAACCACAGATAAGCTCGTAAAAGAATTTAGCTATTAGCTATTTCATGCCGCCAGGTAATAATATCCACAACTACCTAGTACGCTATATACCATAGTACTTTGAATGTAGGCTTTGTGTTTTGGGGTACAAAGATCAGTCAATGAGTTTTTGAGTGGGCCCATCTTGGTTAAAAAAATTTGTATCAGATCTGCTTGGTCAATATTTAGTTTCTTTCTCTCTGTGTTTTGGAAGGTATTTCATTGTTAAACAATACAAAGTGGAAGGGAAATGTAATGAAAGTTCAACAAGCAAAAGAAAACTTTCTGTTGAGGTATGTTCCTATTGTTCCATTTAATTTAAAGCATTTTGAAGCAGTTGGTTGGTACAGTGGTTTGAAAAAGTGATTTATATAGTAGAGTGTACGTACTGATAGAATTAGCTAAATTCAGGTTGTTCTAGCCTGCGCGAGAGTTGGTTATAAATGATATGAGTTCGAGTTCAAGTTGACCTCAAGTTGAGCCAACCCAAAAACTATTACATTTTGTTTTGGAACAACTTGAGGTCAACTCAAACCCTTGTTTTGGCATAACTGATGAAAGGTCGACTTGAACTCAACTTAAACTTATTAATTCCTTTGCCCCAGCCTCCACAGCTGATGGTCTTCTGTGACAAGACATAGACTTCGAGACTAATCAAGCACCACGTTGGACAAGTTGTGTGAAAGAAAAGACCAGCTAGGAGATATGGGAACTTGGAAGGGGAGTGGAAAGGGAAAAAGTCTCCCTTTTCCTCTCCTTCTCTCCCCAACCACTTTCGCAGGGGCTCCTACCAAGGTCAATTGTTAATTGGCTTCATCCCATAGCCATTTTAATCAGTTCTTCCACCATCTTGGATTGAAAACGAGGCTGGACAGACTCAACAAAGAAAAGGTGACCTGTAAAAATGTCGAGTCTCTATGGCTGAAATCATTGAAATATCTACAAACAATAGGTCTGGATTTTGCTGTAAAATGTGCAAAATAACAAGGAAGCTATGGGTCCGCCAAAGGTTTGGTTTCCTATCCAGCCTCGATTTCAATCCACGATGGCAGAAGCGTGACAATTAATGTCTATGGGGAGAGGGGTTGGTTATAACGTTGCATGATATTGAACAAGAAAACATTACTACTGGATCATTGTAATGTGACAAACATAACGTTTTTATCTTTTTGTTTGTAAATGTATACAGACTGAACAGAGAGTGGAAGGAAAATGAAACGGCGCAGCCTGAAGGAATTGAGCACAAGTCGTCAGCACCAGAAGATGTTATACCAGCAGTACTGCCAGGAGCTGTACCCGGGACCCCAGTGCCGGGGAAGAGAAACTGGGTTGTTGGCAAGTTCAGTCGAGTTCTGCCAGTTGTTTATCTCCGTAGGAGGGACAACAGAAAGGTTGCCAAGTTCGACCCAAGTAAAACTGCTCACAATATTAAGAGACTTAGATGTGAAGAAGCTAAAGTGCCTTGTGCAGAGTTAACATGGAACCTTGATAGCGGTGATGTCATGAAATCGCATATGAGTAACAGAGCAGACAGAGACAGACATCAAGCTAACGGTCGCTCTAAATATGACAAACATCGTGAGGTTCCTTCATCTTCAGGTCTAGTTTTTACTGCCCAGAGCTCAGACGTTGCAAATAAGACTGAAAGACCTGTTGAAATTTGTTGTGATAACGGTACTGAAAGCTTAGATAAAAAAACTCGAGAGAAACCTGCAAAGAAACAAAAAAACCATGACTCATTTTCTGCTGACACAAAAGAAAATTCTTCCAAACGTTTTTTAAGCAATGATTTTGAAGAGAAAATTTGGCAGAAAAATGATAAAAACTCTCAGAGTTGTGTTATTGATTCGAAGCTTTCAAAACAGCAGAATAAAGTTTTGAAGAAACAAGTAAATGGAAACAAAGAACGATATAATAATGAAGAAAGTTCAGATTCAACCAGCAGCAGTACTTCATTACCAGATGATGGAAGCGACATTGAAATTGATATCACTGACAAAGTAAAAAGCACTGAAATGTCTGTTAGTTCAGCCAGTGATAACAGTTTAGTTTCAGAAGATGAAAATGATGTGGAAAATAGCATAACTACAAGTAACAATACTAAGACTGACGTAGAAAATGGCATCTTTACCAGAAGGACCAGAGTTAAATGGGATGCTAGCGACAGTAGTTCGAGTTCTGATGAGGAGAGTGGCTTTGAAAATGGATTCTTTGCACGACAGATCAGCAGTGAAAACACTACTGAGGAAAACAAAAGGAAGCAGCAAATTTTAGATGACAGTGAAAAACAATCTCCGATAGACACATATAATAGTGAAGAAGATAAACTAAAACGGATGAGCGTTTCTATCAATCAGACAAATGGAAATGCTCATTCAAGTAATGAAGCTAGATTCATGGTTGACTCGTCCAACAAACAGCTGAGTTCAAATAAAAGAAGACTAGATGCAATGCAAGAAAGAAACAAGGCTGCGAGCTCGAGGAAATCTGTTGTTCATCTTGCATTACAAAATCTTGAGAGCAATAGTCCTAAACAGAATTTGGGAAGAAATCATATTGTCTTAAAGGGCGATCCACTTGATGACCAACTAGATGAAAGATCTAGGGAAAGTGTCGATAATGCTGAAGCTAGCCATCCTCGCATTACAAAGGTATTCACTCCTCAAGTTTATTCAAAACTTAATTCTAATGTTAAACCCGCTTACCGCAAAATATTTCTCAAAAACTCGAAGATTTATCTTGGTATTCTGTGTTTAGGCTTGAAAACAGTCATTTCAGTTAAGCGAAGCCGTCTTTATACTGCTCATGATAACACAGTAATGGTTGTTTATTAATCTCGATATAGATAAGTACGATGGCATGGTGGCATGAAGATATGAAGCTTATTTTGGAGCGGTGAAAACAAATTTTACAATCAAATACAGCAAGGGTGTAAAATTTTGTCTTAAAAACGAGAAAATAAAATTCATATCTTCAAGCTACCATGTAATGTTTAGTTTGCTCTAAAGTTTAACCATAAAAATTATTATAATAAAAAAAGACAGAACTGGAATCCAAAATGGCTGCGGGTCTTTTCGCTTCAAGATTTAACCTGAGTATGAAAGCCTGATACTCAGGTTACTTAAGATTCGAAGATCACACTCGACATTCTGTACCACGTGTTTTCATTTCTGTTTTCTTAATCTGAAAGCCTTACTAGATCAACTCCTGAAATCTTGTATGAAAAGTCAAGAAGCTGGCATATTTTAAAAAAAAAGCAACAAGAAGCAAAAAAGGCAGGAAGAAGGGAGTGTGCACACACATTCAGTACATTTATAACGTTTTTATATAATTTTTTTCTCATATTTAACTCTGTTGAATATGAAAAATACGAGTGTTTTAGTTTCCGGTAAATTACTGGTATCCCGATAATCTAATTATTTGGTAAAAAAATTATATTTACTGCTTTGAAAAGTTAAGGATAAGTTGAGTATCTGAAAATGCATTTCAGCTGATTTGTTCAAAGGCTGGCTAACTCTGAAAATTCAAGCAGCAATTTCTTTGCCGAGGAAAGATTTACTGATCTTATAAAATGCTGTTCAGGTTCTCACAGTTAAAAGCTGTTAATCCCAAAATTACAGCTCTAATAATTATTAGTCTTTACAAGGTTGAAAACAAAGCCGGGTTGTTTCGATTATTTAAGCTAAGGCCCTCATCAATCTGGAATTCTCTACCATCAGCTATAATAGTTTCTCAGCTTTTGTAATTAAACTTATTGCTTTTCAGTTTCAGTACTGGTTACCTATGAAACTGTAATAAATTAGACCAGTGCTCCTCAATCAAATTAGTTTGATTTACTTGCGAGGGAATCTCTTAAATAAATACAAGTCCAGAAGGTTTTTAACATGATCTCGGCACTTTATTATTTCAATTTATTATGTATCACTGTTACTGCGGGGAAAGTAAATAATATAAATAAATAAAATTATGTTGCCAAAACAAACAACAAGCCTTAGTGGAGCAGAGTTTCCCAGGCAGTTAAAGGCCGAGAAAACTGATAAGAAACCATGTGATGTGATCCATATTATGTATGTAGCCTTGCTGCACAAAAAGTATCCTATCAGATCTACTTTATAATATCATAATAAAATTATTAAATCAAATCGTTATTTAAAAACACAACTAGCAGCTATAAGCGGACTTACTTCTGATAATACATATATTTACATTAGTAAAATTAAAAAGTTAAGAAAATATCTAAATTAATATTACGCGTGGCATAACGAACGTACGCATGTTTCTAAGATTGTATCTTTTACTATTTTTCCTCGGTGGTGTCCGAGGATGACGAGCATATAAATATTAGTTGCTTATGTGTATACCTCTCTTTAGATCTCTGGTTCGCAAGCAGCATCTTGGCTTGGTTTCAATAGTGATGACAGCGATGAAGACAGTAAGGGTGGAAGTGATGAAGTTGTTTCAGTGAGACCACACTTTGAAGGCAGGGCAGGTGAAAAGGTGAGGGCATCCATGAGTGAAACTCCATTTACGCTACAAAAAAACCTGGATAGGCAAGTATGAATATTAACATTGGGTCACCCCATATATAAAATAACTGTGCTTGAGTACATAAGATAACATGTTCACTATTTGAGCTTTGGTGAGATTTCCAGTTGCGAGTCTCACTCAATTTGCGTTTAATGATGTTAATAGCCATATTGACAGGTATCGAGGTCGAGCAAACAATGATGCCTTGTCAAAGGATACAATTGTCTCGTCTTTCTGTAGCCTTTGGGTTTTACAAAGCTGGAAAATTCCTTGGCATTTTTTACACTGTATTCCGTGTCCTCTTGCAAACTTCTTCAAAGTTCCGAGGCTGGAGTTATGAGTGAAAACATGCGCATTTTGCACAGATGCGGTTTTGTAAACAAACACTGTTTACATGGTCTAGTGTGATTTTTAACCGTCAGCTAACAGGAATATTTTTTATGTGATTTCACCTGCAGTTGTTCAGACTTCAGAAGTCGTTTGGCAGGGATCAACGGTTTCAGATGGACAAACGGTTTTTAGACAGTGACGAAGACTCAGATGATGAACAAGTTGAGGCGTTTGTAAAACAAAGTAAAGAAGATGTAGATGGAGGAGACGCTATCACCAAGCAACTTGCTGAGGAGAGGAGCAGGTCACTTGCAGTGCTACAAAAGGTTTTAGGTCGAAATGTGAACTTGAGAGCAGATGCAGCTTCAACAGAAGTTGAGAGAACCAACAGGTATAGCTTACTAGATTCTTGCTCCTAGGCTCAGAGTGTTATCAACAAAATCTGGAAAGTGCTCAAATAAAGTCGTTACCTCCTGTTTGAAATAGAATTAATTTTGTTTTTCTCAGTCTCATTAGAGACCGAAAATATCAAACGTGGCCAGAGTGTGTATTAAAAGATAAGAGTCGGGTGATCACAAAGTTTTGAATTTTTTGGATGAGAACACTCTCTCCTTTCGCAAGGGTCTTGGGATATCAAATCACTCACAAATCTCTAGCCACCTAATTCTTTTACCCAGCTGTTTACCTACTTCAAAATTAGTGGAGGTTCTGCATCATGATAAACACTGGTATTCGTCAGTCATTACACCAAATTTGGATACATCAGGGGTTTCAAAAAGATTTGAAGTTGGAGTTAAGAAAATAAAAAGTAGAAGCTGGGTGTCGTGTGTTGGGTCATGCATTCTTTGTCATTGACATTAAAAAAAAGGAAAAAGGAAAGGAGCGGCTTGCTAATCACCCTTTCTCGCAGCCGAGGCTGAATTACAAAGGACGTAGCTCAATAAGGTTGGACCAAAGGAACTGTGCTGTCGTCTAGGCGCTCGGCCCCAAACACAATCCATACACAACCTCAGAGCACAGCACCACAGCCAGATCCAATCGGCTGAGAGTCGATTTTGCTGAGGGAGGAAAACGGAGCACCCGGAGAAAAACCCTCGGAGCCAGATTGAGATTGACAAATATCAGCCCACGTGCGGAGCCCGGGAGTTGATCCTGGGTCGTAGAGGTGGGAGGCACGAGTGATGACCGCTACGCCAACCTGACTCCTTACTACTTATGATATAATTCATATGCTGGTTTCCAAGCACAATCAAAGACAAATTTGGCTTCAGTGTCAACTCCATCTACAGTAGCAAGTTGAGAGGGAGCACAATGTGCCATGCAGGCCTGTACGTAGGATTTTTATACCAGAGTTCAAGGGAGCCCCAGAAGCACGAACATTCTAAAGGGCGATTTAGACAATACAACTTTTGCAACCATCGCATGCAACCTACTCGCATTGTCTTACAACATAACATAAGTCGAATCCACATGCCAACCACTTTTTATCTACAACTCACAAAATAAATTGCACGCAATTCTTGAATTCGTTTTGTGGTAGTCTGCGTGTTTCCAATTAAACAGTACTTCTCCCTTACTCCATAAAGAAACTAACGTCTATTTCATTTTCAGTTAAATTGATTTTCCCTTTTTTTGGCTTCGTTCCACTTAGTGAGCTTGTTATTGTCGCAGATATCGCTGTTGTTGCTGTGCTTTGGTCTGCTATTTTTTGTCTCCACGGACCAATGCACAAATTTCCCTACAGACTATTTCATGGTCAGGTATTTCTTACAAATTTTCGTGTTTTTCGCTAAAACTGTCGCAGGATTTTGAAACAGGAATTGAAATGCTAGTACAACTTTTTTCTAGTCGCACACAACAGAATTGAGTGAATTATAGGATTGGTCTAGATAGCACAACGCATGCCGTAAGGATGACTTGAGCAGGTTGCACGTGATGGTTGTAGGCAAAAGTTGTACGATCTAAATGGCCTTTAAGGATTCGTGGAACATGCTTCCTGTGAAACTTTAGAATTCAGGTTATATGAAAATAAGCCCCCTGCGTTTTAATTGTGGTTGGCAAAAATATTAGAGAGTTTAAAGTAAAAACAAATCTGAGTCGTTTATTGCGGCAATTTGCTGCTTTTGTGATTAAGATTTTCGTTTTTTGACGTGGGACAGTTATGGCATTCAGCTGTTTTCACTGAAAATTATACAAGACAATGCTAGCTACAGCCGTGTCTGGTATCTTCTCTTGTTTTTTTTCAGACTTCCACGTAGGATTTCAATCAATGATGCAAAATACCGTATTTCCTCGAATAAACGCTGCGGCGTTTATTAAATTTTTGTAAATCACTTACCAGTGAAATTGATCTCCTCAATAAAGTACAGTACAAATTGTCATTGCGCTTGCCTTGTAAACGCGTAGGGAATCAGATAAATTCGATGTTGCGAACTTTTGTCTGTGTCTTTCAAACTTTAAACTTACAGTTTTAAACAAACTCCGCTCTGCGCTTGTAGAAAGGTAACGTCATAAATTCGATGTTTTAGTTTGTTGTCTGTTCCTAGGTGCGGCGTTTATTCGAGGAAATACGGTAATGCAAAAATGTTTGCTCAGTCGTGTAGGGGGATGTGTACACACCCGTCGTACCCCCTCTGTGTATGGGCCTTGGCATGTATCAGTACAATCACGTCATTGCAATGATCCCAATTTTTGTGGTCTGGAAAAATATTGACCAAATTGGAATATACAGTATCAAATCATTCCAAATGTTTTATAACACTGCTTGCGGTTGTTAGGAAATAGTGACCTCTCTGCAAAGTGTTGTTGCAAAATTAACCCTCATTCTGCTAAACCTATTTGAAATAAACCAAAAATGTCTTTTTAACCAGTAATTACAATGCTATAAAGTGACCATTATTTTGTTCGTCTTGAAATGAAAATTCATGAAATTTCCGTTGTATCACGAAATTCTGATAATTTTTACAAGTTTGATAACACTTAGACTCTTGAAGACTCAGCAGGAAAAGAGTTAACTTTAATTGGCATATGAACAGACATAAACTATACTGATACGTTACCAAAAATAAATAGCAAAACAAATACAATGGCTCAATATAATTGTTTAGACAACTCAAGCCGCTGTTAACGTTGAAACTTCTAGCTAAACCTTGTGTGCAACACCGAGCGAGACCAGTTTCAGCAAGTGATGTTACACGGTGAAACTCTTGTTTTTATCACCGGTGAGATCGTTGTTACTGTTGCAGACGTAGAAGGTAGTTCTACTTTTCGTGAAACGTGTCTCGCAACGGAAGTTCAAAAAAATTTCACGAAACCGAGTATGTTAGATGTTGCAACGCCTGCTGAAACTTGTTTCACATCGCCGTTGCACACTATTTTCAGCTAAAAGGTTCAACGTGTAACAGCGGCTTAAGATTGCATACAACTGAAGTCTGAACAAGTTGTGGTTAAAACAAACATCGGAACCGAGCCTGTTAAACATTGCTTGCAATGCACGATGCAATATTAATTTTGAAACCCGTTTACATGCCGGAACTGCCCCTAATTTCAAAGAAGGCTACAGTGTTTAAAGCATCAAAATGATTGCCAAAAGATCATTCAGACTTCCAAGCCTTGTTTTACACTATGATTCCAACATGCATAATCTTTTCTTAGGGAATTTGGCTTTCTTCATTATGATCCCACTCGAGAAGATCATAAGCAGTTTGAAGAGAAACAGACGAAAAGTAAAAATCATCAGGAATCTGAATCTGATGAACCTATGGAAACAGAGAAAGAAGTCAAGGCAAATGAACCGCAAGTAACTACGGACAGGTTCTACAACGTAAACACCTCATCACTGGCAGATCTGTTTGGTCAAAAAACTCGAATCACATCAGAAAATGTAAGTTAATGTTGCCAGCAAGATACAAAAACCGTACATTATATTGTTTATCTTGTAGCTTAGTTGTTAGAACATTGGTACAGGGGTGGAAAACATTTGCTAATAACTGTTAGCCCGGGCTAGTAAGCCCACATGGAACACTAGCACAGACACACAATCTACTACTGTACCCCATCTGTATCTGGGCTAATAAGCCCTCATGGAACACTAGCACAGACACACAGTCTACTACTGTACCCTATCTGTATCTGGGTTAGTAAGCCCTCATGGAACACTAGCACAGACCCACAATCTACTACTGTATCCCATCTGTATCTGGCCTAATAAGCCCTCATGGAACACTAGCACAGACACACAATCTACTACTTTGTCCCATCTGTATCTGGCCTAATAAGCCCTCATGGAACACTAGCACAGACACACAATCTACTACTGTATCCCATCGGTATCTGGGCTAATAAGCCCTCATGGAACACTAGCACAGACACACAATCTACTACTGTATCCCATCGGTATCTAGGCCAGTAAGCCCTCATGGAACACTAGCACAGACACACAATCTACTACTGTATCCCATCTGTATCTGGCCTAATAAGCCCTCATCGAACACTAGCACAGACACACAATCTACTACTGTATCCCATCTGTATCTAGGCTATTAAGCCCTCATGGAACACTAGCACAGACCCACAATCTACTACTGTGTTCCAAAGTGTGAAGAGGAGAGGGGGGGAGGGGTGGGGAGTTTCTAACAAAAACTGTAAACTTGTATGTTGTGTTTCACATTATGTAACTTGGATAA